>JAQFZE010000926.1:0-21188 GCA_034695245.1 Dicyrtomina saundersi | reverse complement strand
AGAGAGAGAGAAAGGGGGGAGAGTATAGTATAGTATAGGTTATGGTATGGTGAATGGTGATTTTGTTTTTGTAGGATTTTTTATTCCACAGTATCCAACTCAAAAATAAATAACAGAAGACGAAAACAAAAATATAGACAGAAAATGAGAAGACGAGAAAACATAGCGGGGTTTTTTGACTAATCCCTTTTGGACGTAAGACGTACAATAAATAAATATAGTTAAATTTAAAAATTGAGTCTCTACAAGCTTAGTAGTTGTAGCGTAGCAGTACTAGCAGTAGTATAGTAGTAATGGTGATGGTTTACAATATGTAGAAAGTAGAAAGTACAAATTGTATTTTGTTCGATTTTCACGTCATATTGATCTTATTGGTTAAGCAGTATATCGACTACACGTTACGTCAGTCAAATTTTAAATCTTCACCCAGAAAATATTAATATGTCCTCAGAAAACTGTGCCATTTCTTTACAAAGTTCCGTATGTACCTTCTCCGTATAGTTCTGCCTGGTATGTATAATATATTCTTTTTCTTACAAAGCCAAATCATCTGTTTCCCTTCATTGAATTTTGAAAACAATGCTTAAATTTGAAGCTGCGGTGACTTACATATACCTGAGCCCGCGAGACTATTTCTTATCCCTATGCCTCTAACTGCCTACAGAAAATAGGTGTACGTCCGTGTGTAAAAATGATGATGATGATGATGATGATGATGAAAGCCTACTTTGTGTATCAAGTAATAGAATCGAATCTGATCTGATAAAGTGGCTACCTATATAAACTTGGTTTTGGCAGACTCACGTGTAGTCCCTCTACAGAATTTATTTAAGATTGAGCAAATAAAAATGTAATAAACTATTTCATACCTTGAGCCCATTAGATTCTTAGATTGATCATGTTATTGCATATTTAAAATCAAATAGAGCCAAAGTTACCCAAGTGAGAGAGAGAGAGAGAGAGAGTTATATAAGATTAGAAATGGGGGAGGAGGTGTGGGAAAAATGCGTTTTTTTCCCTTCCTTCCTTCCTTCCTCCCAACAACAACAGTTCAACAGTCTCAACCTCAAAGTTTCCCTTTGGGACTTTTTCCAGAGACTTTCTCCCTCACCTCATACCTCAGCCCAACATAATATCCAACACATTTCACAGCTCCTATATACACAGTCCTACACATACTCATACGGTGTATTTCGGCTTGGGCTACAAATTAAGCCACCTTCGCCTTCTCCTTCAATGGACGGACTTTGGATTCGGATGGCGTTGAAGCAATTAAAATGCAATAAAACTCCTTTGTATTTTTTTTTCAGGATAAACTTTTATTCTTTCTTGTGACTCATAAATTTCTTTTTTTTCTTTTACTATATTGTAACTCATATCTTTCTTTGCTGGAGCTGGCATAATAACCTTGCATATGGCTGTATAATAATGAATATAAAATAAAATCTGTGTTGTTGTTATACAGTATACACTTAAGTCAAAGTAACTTTGTCTCATATTTTCCTTCTCTTAATGACTCTACACTGGAGCAGAGAAATTGAAAATGAACAGATTTCCATACTCGATACAAAGACATAGGGCTATAGGATACGATGTAATACGATATAGTACCGTACAGTACAGTACAGTAGGAACATAGTATTTTTTTTCTCCTCTAAATTCTGAATCTGGCTCTATGAATTGTTCTGAATCTCGGGAATCGGAACATTGACCACCCATATGTTGTGTATTATGGATGAAGTAGTCGTAGTAGTAATATGAAGCTTACAACATAAAATTTTTAGATTTTTAATGCAGGGTATGTGTGTGTGTGAGTGAGTCTTTCGTCTAGTCCTCGTCGACAAAACATAGTCGAGAAATGGAAAAGACTGGTGAGTGGTAATGGTGCATGTACGCAGAGCAGCTGCTGCTGCTGCTGCTGCATATCTATATCTACACACAATTATTATCTATACATATAAAAAAAATAATAATAATATTTATAGAATATATTTAATCTCTATAGGATATAATATATAGGTGCGTTGTTGGTGTCGGTGTGTGCAAGACAAAACACTCACAGGCTAAAGGCTATGGAAGGCAGGTACGGAGCTCTATATATAGGTATATATATATATATATTTCTCTAATAATAATATACTTTTGACATTCATGGGCAGATATGCGACTATTTACAGGAATCGATAGTATAGTACCTTGCAGACGTGTGGATGTGCACAAAACTCAAGCATTCAATCAAGATGCAATGTGTCCGCAGTGACTCCGGTTCACACTTCATTATTTCACTAACTGTGTAGAGTTTAGTCTTTATGGATTTCTATGATAACATATGATTACTAGCTTACTACTCTCCTCACGAGAGAGAAGGGAGAAGGAAACGAAACGAAACGAAACTAAACGAAACCAAAAGGGGAGAAGAAGAAGAAAAAAAAAACGAAAAACGAAAACGTGAAAATGAAAACGAGAAAACGATAGCCATTGATAACCAATGGAGTAATATGGACGGGGACGGAGTATTTATATATGTATGTACATATAGTGCCTATATACAAAGTACGGAGACGGAGCTATAGATAGGTGGACACATTCCAAAGCGAAATAAAAAATTATCCTCGTTATTTCCAGTTTCCAGTTACAGTAAAATATAAAATGTTGATATAACAAGCCTATAAAGAAAACCATCGTTTCACTCACTACTACTTGTGAGTTTTCGAGCTTGAGTCTCACAGCCACGTCGTTCAAGAATATTTTTCAGGCATATACTATAAGGAGAGGCTGCTACATATATCCTGCCTATACTGACTGCCTCCAGTACCAGTGCCAGTGCCAGCGCCAGTGCCAGTGCCGACTTCCTACCTACCTACCTACCACCTATAGTCCCAATACACTTTTCTAAGCTTCGCCTTTCTCTCAAAGTATAATATGAGCTCTCAAGAAAGAACAGAGCCAAGCTCCCGTCCTCACTCACGTACCTCTCAAACTGAGGGAGAACAAGAAGGGAAAAGGATCCAGCGTCATGGACTTTCTCCGTACCCACGTAGTATATACCTACTACATAAGAGTCTAATATCTTTTTATCATATCATGATCATGATTATGGACATGGAAGATTCTAGATGACGATAGAAGTAATAATAATAGTAATACTACTAATATTTATAGCTCAAAATGCTATGTATGGAAAAATGCATATATTTATATAGTGTGTCAGTCTCCATATTATATCCTCGTCCCCTATTCCTACTCCTATCCCTATCCCTATCCCTATCCCTATCTGTACAGACTATAATATTATGTCTCAAATTCCAATTCCAATTCCAACTAGGTGGGTAGGTACATATGATTATGTACGCCGAGTGAAGAAAGAAATAGGTAGGTAGTGATTTTTATGACGATCATAAAAGCATAATATTTTTTTTTATAAAGATTATTAAAGATTTTTTGGAAATAAGTGTCTTTCTCAAATTAAATCTACATAGGTGAATACTGTGACTGGATAGAAGAAGAAGAAGAAGAAGGTAGAGAGAAAGTGAGAGAGAGAAAGGCTATGAAAACAAATTACTGTGGATTACTCACACACACACAAGAGAACGAGAAAGAGAGAGAGAGGAAAAACATGTCTACAAAAATATCTTTTGATGCAGACAAATTAACATACTCATCGTGAGTGAGACGGGACACTGGCACGGGTGAGTAGTATAATTATGTGATAAATGTGAGAGAGAGGGAGAAAGAGAAAATGAATTTTTTAACACTTACTATATGTGTGATGGGATATATAGTTATATACGTAAGAAAAAAAAAGATTCTTCAAAAAAATTGAACTAGTGATAATAATGAGAGAGAGAAAGTGAGTCATACTAACAAATAAGTGAGAAGGGGGAGAAGAAGCGAGTGAGTGAAAGTGAGAGAAAGAAAGAAAGAGAGAGAGAGAGAAAAGGTAGTCGACATATAATATTTAAAAATAAAAAAAGAAGACAAAAAGAAAAGACTTGAAAATAATGTAAAAGAGGTCTGACCTGGAGTTGAGCAAATGGGGGAGTCTGGAGGCGAGTGACCCAGGGAAGAGTGACGAGAAGATGAGGCACGGACAGATTGCTGCGATCGCTTTAAGACTGCCAACTCTAACATCAACTCCTCATGACGAACATTTTGCAACTCCGTCTTCTTTTCCAACTCGCGGATTTTTGACTGTGTGCAGATAATAATTTAATTCATTATATTCATAGAGAAAGAGACAGAGATCCTTTTCTCAAGAGATAGAGACAGACAAATATAGACAGACAGGGATAGAGAAATTATAAGTAGAATATAATAGACGCAAAAAAATTTAAAAAAAAAAAGTGTGAAACACGAACAGGAATAAGAAGTAACCCACCAAGTAATAATAGTAATAATATTAATTCCGTAATAAGCATTCTCTCATTCATATATTTAAAAACTATTATTAGTAATTATTAGTGATGATATAATTACAATATAAGAGAGCAAAGAAAAATATTAAGATTTGATTATGCAAATTATTTTGAAAGGATTTGAAAATCGAAATCGAAATCGGAATTATATTGCATTGATATATTATATAATAATTATTATATGACAAAAAAAATGTTTATTACGATTATATATTATGACTGGTTCTCCAGCTTGTTTCAGTATTTTGGCAGAGAAAGACAGGGAGAGAGTGACAGAGGACTGTTGTTTAAATGTTTGTTTTATAAAAATGAGTTCTCCTGGCTCTGTGCTTTGTTAAATATGTGTCATATGTCACATTATTATGGACGAATAAACTGAAAGATCATGCCTTCCAGCGTGAGATGATGTTCACCTTTTACAATGCGATGGCAGGCAATAATTTTAATTTTAATTTTTTTTTTGTCTTTTATTATTTTGTATTTATATTTATTTTTATATCACAGTGACAGCTGGTCATATAACTGGTCCTATGGTCGATTAGAAAGGATCTAAATATCTTTATTAAAAGAGGGAGAGAGATTTATTTAAATCGAAGAAGATGGTCTGGTCCCCTGGACTGGACTGGACAGCGATAGCTTCAGAGTCGACAACAGGAAAGCGAAATTTGCTCATATAAAGTTGATGTTGAGTGTTTTGTAGTACACTTTTTTTTTGTTTCTAATTTTGTTTAGCTATTCCTGCTGCCTTAGCATCGATGTCGATGTTCGATGGGAAAATTGATGCTGGTGAAAGGAGGTGAAAGTCTGAGACAGATTTTTTTGAAGAGAAGTTAATATTTTTATTTTGGTTTATTAATTTTAAAAGAATTTCCAGTCGCGCTATTAAAGAGAAATATGTAAAATCACTCCAGGCGCTTGCGAATTTTGCGATTCAATTCAATAAAATTCGTACTTCTTCCATAAGCCATTAATAGTTTTTTATTATTATTGATGACAACACAATATTTTTGATAGTAATTATTTATGATTATACTCTGTTTGGGTTTTTTATTTAAATATTTTATTTTGTCGTATTGTTTGTTGTTCGACGAGCATAAAATCAATTATTGAGACTGCGTGAGTGGAGTCACTTGAAATGAGAATTTTTTTGTATATGTGTGTGTGTGTGTGACATTGACATTTGAGTGTCCTCCATGTGAACTAACGACGAGAGGAGGAGTTATTTGAGAAACCATACCTGCAATGTTTCGATTGTATCCACAGATTTTTTCTTGTCATTTTCATTGAGTCGAGCAAGACGGCTGACCTCATCTTTCTTATCTCGTAGCTGAGCCAAAGCTTCGGCATGCTGTCTCTCGAGTTCCTTCCTATGTTCTGACGCTTCACGTAATTGCTATATCGTCAGGAAAATACATAAACACAGAGCACAATGTCATTAAGTTACTTTTTTAAATGCTCCCTTGTTTTTAAAAAAAAATTCATTCCTATTAAATTTCTATGCGCGTCTTTTCTTCTTTTTTTTTCTACTCGAGTCAAAAAAAATCATACACACACTTTTGTCCTTTGAACAATTTGTGCAGCTTTTTCCCACCAACTCCCGCAGTGATTCTTTATACTGTTATTAGCACCATTTAACTATATATATAATATTCTGGAAGAAACTCATCAAATCCCTGTTTCCAGAAGCCAAAAATGAAGCATGCTTTCCATTGTATAGCATAGGGATTGAGCCACGAGTCTTTATCTTAAGATAATTCTTTGTAGATTGCGCCTTACGCTACAATTAGACTTTAAACAGTTATTAAAACTAATCGCTCAAACTCTCTTATATAGGGTATACGACAAGATTTGAATTTGAGAAGAACCCTTCCTCCTCATTTCGTGTGTAGCCCATAGTCCAAAGTCCAGCAGCACTTACTCAAACGACTATTTACTTTTCCTCCTCATCATCATCATCATAGTCTTCCCCTATACATATAGAGGATTCAGTGAGTATGTATTTAAATTGGAGGATGCCTAATCGAAAATATAACGAGCCACAATCACATTAATATATAATGTGAGCTGTAAATAGGTATGCTCAATGTACTAGTAGAGTATATAGCTCACTTAGCAAGTCCAAGTGACTTATTATGTACATGCTTAAATCAAATCAAAAACATACATAGGGCTTTCCTACACACTACGGTATAAACCCGTACTTCTTCTCCTACTCCTACTACTAATAATGATAATAATATGTGCATAATGGAATTTCTTCATTGGATTACTTTCTCAGTGCCTTGTTAGTAAATAAAACTTTCAAATTGCAGTTGGCAAACAAATTTAAATGAAGGAAAATCACGTTATAAGTTGTTAGGTAGGTAGGTACATATTATGATGCCCTGTAAATATTGCAACCTGCATATGCTTCTCTTGTACGTTCAAAGCTAAAGGAAATTGTGGAATCAATCTGGCATCTGGAGTCTGGACGTATACTACATTATATATATCTTATATATGTGATGATTTATCTGTATAGTGGGCACCACGTCAGTTTAAAGAGCTTCATAAAGTTTTTGAAAAACTATCTCTTTGTACTTTGTATTATACATTATGTATAGAGGCTATTATTCAAAAATTCAATGACTATGCGGCTCACACCAAAATCTCTTCTTCGAAAGCACCCCATAACAACCATATATTATTATCTCTCTTCCCCTGATAAAAATTTAAAATACAAAATCAAATCAAAATTATTTCACTGTACAAATCTATAGGGAAAAGAGCATGGTAGGTAGGTAGGTACATTATTATAAAGGGGAGGAGAAGTCATCACCTTCCTTTAACACTGAGGTAATTTAATCGCTATTGGGAAAGGTGTCCAAGTGCACTCCGCTTTATATTCTTTTAATTGTTGTGGAGGATGGATGGAAGTGGTTTGTGCGATTGTGGTGGGAGGTAAATTGTAATTACTGACTTCACCAGAGGCCAGAGAGAGACCTGTTGTGAATGAAAAATGGAGGCATGTGCGGAGAATACATATACAGCTATATGCACATCACAGTAGGATTAGCCCTTTGGCTCCATTCGTTTCTATTTCACTTCCCCACCCAACAGGGGAAAAATATTTTCTTTTATGAGAAACAACAACAAGAAAAAACCCTCGTATACAAAAAGGGCCTCGAATAACTTCGAGGCCTTTTTCCTAATTTCGAATATTATATGTACTATTGGGTCGGCAGCATATGTGTAAATGATAATCGCACATTAAATTTTGAACAATGATTGAGGTAGTCTAAGAATTTTTAAATAAAAGGGATCACATTTACTTAAGATATTAAGCTTACAAATAGCGTAAAGGCCATCTATGACGTTTGCAAAGCGAGTCTGCGAGTATTTCCCTTCCATCCAATAATACAATGCCATATCATTTTCGTTAATTCAAAGCACAAGATGGTACTTGTAGTAATAAATTGTCAAATACTAACTAACTAACCACCATTATGTAAGATAATACAGATAGTTATAATTTATTACAATCCTTGTTGCTTTCAATTTATAAACAATAGCGTGAGGAAGTAAAAATTGGAAAAAAACGAAGGAAGCATACTATTAAATTGTAGAAAATTATTATAAAATTAACCACTGTTTCAAATAAAGGTATTTTACGAAATTTAAATAATGATTCTACTATAGCTGTTTAGAAGTTTAACATACATTAATCAAAAACGTTTGACATTTTTATATGGAGTTCAAACTTTCCTGAATAAGACGTTCATAATGACTTAATTATTGTCTTGGTTTGATATTAAAGAAATTCGGAGTCTTAGATGTAGTATTTAATTGCTTTATTGGGTTATATTTTGGATTATTAAAAGTGAAGGCATGTGAGAAAACAGAGTTTGTAATTGATGGACTCCAAAGTCTCAAAAATGTCAAAGAAAGATGGTAAAAATGAAGAATTTGAAGGAGTAGTTAGGAAAGGTTGAGATTAATATTGAATGTAGGGAAATAATATACATTTAAATCTACAACCAATTTGTGTCTCATATAAATATGTCTTACCTTCAGAATTGACTCCAGGTTGGAAACCTTACTGGAGTCAGCCCAGCGCCAAGCCCTTAAAAAATCTCAGTCCGGAGTAAAATCACAATAAAAATTGACACATTTTAAAATAATATTTACACAGGGAGAGTCACCAGACTTGTGAACACGTCTTCTCTTGGCGATAATTGAGAATGAGTCTGAGAAATAGTTGATATTTTGACACCATTCAAATAACTGACAGACCAGTAGAGAAGGTCAGAAATCTTGAGATCACCCACTGCATGTCAAATTGAAATAACGTCGTCGGCTTGAACGATGGCTGACTTTAAAAGATGGACGTTGCCATTTACTTGGAATCCATCCACATTGTCTGTTGAGAGTCCTAAGAAATTCGTTGGGACCCCTTGTCACAAGGAGCTTTGAGCTGGACGATGCTAATTAAGGAGAAGAAACAATGTTCCGACACTGATGACAACAATAGACTGAAGGATTGGTGCAGACGAGTTGGCATCCTCTAACTTTCGCAAATTCTACGCAGCCTGAAAGAATCGATAAGAACGGGAAAGATGCAGTAGGGAATTTCGGTCACGAGGCCCGTCTGAGGAGGAAGTAGGAGAAAGCCCACCCGTCCACAATCAATACTCGCAGTCTACTTTCTCTCCCATCCCCACTATCTCCAATCCTCAACAGCCTCAACAGCCTCAGCTCATACACAACAATAATTCCTTCTCTCTTTTTTTTTCATTCTCTCGACCAGTCTCGCTCCGAAATGAACGTAACCGGAGTCCCTCCGCGGAGTCCGCTCTCTGTCCTCCTCTATTTCCGTACAATTCCCAACTTCTTTCACTTCTTTCCCCTCTTTCTCCTATTTCTACAACACTTAACAGCTTTCGCATTTTTTTCTTCCTCCCTCACACTAGGAACCATGTGTATGCACGACGTCTCTCTTTTAGACTTCCCTCTCCTCATGCATCCCATATACACATACCTACAACATGAGCGACTCCGTAAGTATGTGTACACATTGAGGCCTTATGAGATTACTATTATGCAATGTCTAATTCGACCATTTGAATGCACTAGTAAATAGCCAGAGAAGAAAAAAAAAGTCCTAGTGGGCTCCAATTACATTAGCTTGGATATTAAATTGATCATAAAGTGAACTTTGTCCTTGAGTCAGTCTGCTCTCCACCAACAGACCTAATAATATATCCACAGACACATTTCCCTCCAACCAAACGTAATATGAATGTTGAGTACTTTTTTCCCCCACAATAATTATTATTATGTGGGCAGAGTTATATACACCCGACTTTTATAATTGACGGCAACTGATTTTTTTACTCCCATTTACTTTTATAATTTTTAGGAGCAGACTCATTTAATGCCAAATGTACCTACCTACCCGTGTGTCTTTGCACTTTCTTTATGAAAATACCTAACTAGTCATTTCATACCATTACTAATTAATTGTATGCCTTATAATGGAAATAGTTTTCAGATCGTCATCGTCGGTAGTAGCTAGCGTATGCAGTTATATTATTCTTATTTTTGACTCCTATCAAAATCTATTTGAAAAACAAAAAGCTGTGTTTAAGAAAGATTTGTAATTTTGAAAACTAATGGCCTGTGTACGCAGGACTGTTCTCTGAGATATAAATAATTACATACCTACCTACTAACGTTTTATGTCAATTTATTCAATAGGAGAAACAGACACTGTTTTTGAGCGAGAAACTTGGATGGAAGTCGTTATTTGCATAGAGAAGGGGGCATTCATTGTAGGTAGGGAATGCAATTCAGATGCAGGTTAATCTTTTTTACAGTATTTTCTTATTGTTCTATTTGATAGTTGCTGTTTTAGAGGTATAAATAATTAGTAAAATGAGGCCGTGAAAAAGAGTTTCTGCATGCTAAACTTCAAATAATGTTATAAGAGGAGCGTAGGGGATTGGGATCGAACTAGGAGTGTTGACATATGTAAGGATTTGGTGTAGGTAGGTAGGTGGCTCTTGTCGACACTCAAGGTGTAATTCCTTGCAAGATTTAGAGTTGTGAAGGGCCACTGCCTTGTCTGATTTCTTGTAACATTAAACTTTACAGTCTTATCTTTTACCTAACGAATATTTCAATCTCAATGTCAGTGGAGTAAAATTATCGTACCAGTTCAAAAATTTGAATGGATACAAAATGTAATTCGTTCATGGTGAACCAGTAATATAAATCAAAATGTCAATTTGGCAGAGAAAACTATCTTGTGCCTTATTTACTACCAGGATTTTTGTCCCGAGCAAAACTCAGACGCTAACAATTTTCTTAAGGAGTGTTTTGAATTTACTGGTTTAACTATAAGATAACCTCAAATTAAAAGATCTTGACCCTGCGTTGGGAGTTGGTGTTCGGCGGTACGATGGCTGCTCGTGCAATATTGACCTGTCGCCCGAACTCTCACCCATTTCAGGTACTTACGCTCATCATTATCACTACAAAAAAAATACTTAATTTCAATCATAAGTCCTTTGGCCATTTTTAGTAGGATTACTACAAGTTTCGGTTTGTACTCGCTGCCCAAATCTATGGAAGATATTTGATGTAAAATGTACAATAGCACACAGGTCACACTGTTTGTTTTGTATGCACTGCTCTGTTTAGTCATAAATGTGTCATGTACAAAACCCGACAAAATTGGATTTTGATTTTGATTGTTGTAAAATGGTCTTCAGTCATCATTGGGAATTCGTAGATTGTTTTCGTGTTGTAATCAAGGAAAGGCGCATTGAATCAAGTTCAAAAACATTATTCTGTGTTTTCCACCTGCCACCAAGAATCAGGAAGGAACAATCAACAAAATTAGACTTGACTGGCTGCTGCTATTTTAAAATTCAACGAGGGGGGTCGTTATTTTCAGTCTTGAAAAATAACGCTCCATATCAATTCCCTGGAGTTCGCAATCAGCATTAGCTTGCAACACTTGTCCTGTTGTCTGATATTTTTCAAATGTCATTCGTCTGAAAAATATCTAAGCTCTTTGTCATCAACACATGGTCCTAAAACAGTTCATGTCATCTAAAATTTTGACCGTTCCTGAATCACTTATGATAGCATTACGAAACATTACGTGACTGCAACTAGTGTCTTTCTACTAAAGGAGCTGCCGTTTTGATATCGCCTGCTTGCTGAAATGTATCTTCGATAATTCTGATAGTATTCTTGACGGTCACGTAGCGCCTTTAAAGCAAGTCAGATGACCTAAGTAATTCTGCATTCCCAGATTATTTTTTGGGAGCGTGTATATGCAACAAATCGGAGTAAATTCCAAAAACACTGCATTTTTTCTATCTGTGAAATAATTATCTTTGAGGCTATTAAATTTTATTAGCAGCGTAACGATTCAGAAACATTAATGCGGGCAAAATTTGTTACGGATATGGAATTTTAGCCCTAGCAATGGAAAGTCAGGTAAATGTGCCAAGGGTGCCGTTTTACAAAATAAAGGTCGAATGCCACTTCCTACTTATAAGTGAACTCAATAATTATGGGGAAAAGACCAGTGGGATTTACTAGTTTTGAAATCATAGTGTACTGCGTTTTTGAATATGCTGAATTCCCAAATGGGAATTGATTAGGTTGTCTGAAATGATCGTAAAGTCTATCAGAAGCATTAAAGATTCATTCTAGCAGTCATGGAATTTCAAAATGGTATCTTAGTTTTGGACAAAGCTACTACTTGATGTTGAGATGTTTTGCACATATAATTATAATAATGTACTATACTATAAAAGCCAAGCGACTGCTGTCAGCACACCAAAGCACCAGTCCGGTTGGTACATTCCAATTGAAAAATGAAAATTGTGGGTGCTAAATTCGTTTTTCGTTACAGTACTACATAAAAGACCACATCGCACCTCCTATAGGCATTACTAGGTAGGCTCCCTATCTGTGGGGGGAGGACAGGGGGAGGAGAGAGCATTAGTTCAAAGATTAAAAGTTATTATTAAGAGTTAGCAAAAAAATATATTTAAGTTCAACAGTACAGGTGCTTAAAAACCAGCAATAGTGATTAAAAGGCTAATTTCAAGAAATCGTGTCGTTATTACTACCGTCCTGATTAGAATTTGAATATAAACTAATTGCAATTTTATTGCACAGCTGCATGGTGTAGTGTATATATATTAGTCTTGTATTGTGTATTATGTACTAATTACTTCCATATTACAAATGACAGTAGCTTTCGATGTACAAATTTAGTAGTATTTCTAGTTTAATCGTACTTCGTAGTTTTGGTTTGAGTGAACCAGAGACAGTTAAACTTGGTGCAAACACTGCAATTCTACTAAAAATGGTCAGACTTGTAACTGAGTTTCTAATTCTGTTGTTACCTAAACCAAAAAGCGGAAAGATATTCATTTGACAACATAATTATAAATGTTTACTTTGCTAGGATCGGGGAGTCAGTTTAGATCAACCTGTAAAAATTGGACGCTCTGTTGCACGCGCCCGACCAAATCCATCTAATGCGATTTTCGATTGTAAAGTTTTATCTAGGAATCATGCTCTGCTTTGGTACGATACTGGAAAGGTGAGTTATTTGTTGCTACTTTTCCGCTTAACTTAATTATCGTTAGTAATGATTTGATTGTTCATGATCACAGACGACCGTGGGACGGTTTTGCAATTCGGCATGTCACAGAATTTCTAGGTTAACATTTTTACCACCTTATTTTACAGTTTTACCTACAAGATACTAAAAGTAGCAATGGAACATTTGTCAACAATCAGCGTCTAAGCAAAAGCTCAGAAGAATCTGCACCACGGGAGGTTAGCTCTGGTGATATTGTTCAGTTTGGCGTTGATGTTATGGAGCTCAACAAGAAAGGTAAGTTTCAACTTCGTAGTGTCATTTTGCATCTATTGATTGTACGAGGTGTGCCTTGTGTTAGTCTAATCGGCTTAATCTTATTGTAGTAACTCACGGTTGCATAGTAGCGACTTTGCAGCTATTTCTACCTGATGGAAAAGAAGCTAAAGCAAGGTAACCGATGGTGTACTAAATTGATACAAATACATTTTTTTACAGTCAATTTTTTTCTGTTCACTTTTTATCCCATAAATAGTTTTCCTAGTGTTTTATTTGTAATAATAACATTATACGAAGTTATTTGTCTTAATTTTAGCTCATCCACGGTTCTACCTGACAAAATTCCCACTTCATCTGTGCAGGAAATATATCAGCTTAATCAGTTCATAAAGGTACAGTATTTTTCATGGACACTCAGACAACAACTTTTTCTTGTGGTTTTAATTTCATGTGGGGCTAATTAGTTTTCAATTTTACTGGGTTTTTAATTTATTCTAAAAACTTTAATTCTAATTTTAACTATAGGAAGCAATTCAACGTGAACAAATGATAGAAAATAAGCTGGCAACAATTAATAGTTTAATGGCATCAACCAAAGACTCAGTGGAATCGAATTGGAAAGTTCTTATTGAAGAGGATCGCCTTCTAACTCGGGTAGATATTCTTGAAAGGCAGCTCCAGACCTCCCACAAGGTGATACGGGGTACACTGTACCATCCACTATGCTCGCAACTTTTAGTAGAATTTTATAAGGGAAAAATACTTTCAATCAATTATGAATCTCATAATTGAATAAATTGATGTTTAAATTTCAGACAATGACTGACGATAAACTGCGAGAGGAGGTACTGCAACTGCATGAAGACAAAGAAAAGTATCAAATTGTAGCCAAAGAAGCCCTTCGTAAAGCTGCTCAAGAACGAATGGAAGCGCTAAAACATTTCAACGATTTACAAAGGTAACTTCTGAATACCAAATCAGAACCGACCACTAACTTATCTTAAAGTGTTTACCTTCTTTGATTCTTGCATATTATTATGACATATATTCTTATGCTTACTTTGAATGTAGGAACCTAAGTAATACTGAAGAAGAAAAATCTATATTAAAAGACATGTTTGATCGTAACTGCCAAGAGCTGAAAGAGCTAGTCGAAAAATTTGAGCAGTGCGAACTGAAGTCAAAGGAGTTGGCAGAAGAGATGGACCAGTCCTCAACGAAGTACAAAGAAGAGGTAGAATCCTTAAACAACACAATTAAAGAACGAGAAACCCTTATAGAAAATAAGCAACATATAATTGATTCGCTGATGGCTAAAATTGACACCGAAAATACCAAGGTAAGAAATCATTCTGTTGCAAGCTTAACTCATGAGAGTTCTTTTTACAACCCTTTTTTTTATAAGTATTTCTAATTTTACTTCAATTCTGTTCTGCCAAATAATTCTGTGCACTCTCCGCAAACACCATTTAACATTTCTGATTAAAGTTAATCATTTGTTGTGTTTCAGATCGTTACGCATAATCAGGATATTTCAACAAACAATATAATTCGGGATAATGATTCCATGAGTAAAGGAGGTTCGTTCTATTGTTATTATTTGTTGTTAACAATTTTTTGGTTATGTGTTTAAGTCGTTTTCGTACTGAAATCGGTTTTTGTTTGTGCAGACGTTGAGTACCCAGATGGAAATATGAACGTTCATTGGGAAAATCCAGCCGAACTTGAAACACTTAAGAATCAAATAAAATCTGCCGACCTGGAGAGGCAAGAGATTCTGTCGAAGCTCAGTCACTTATTAAGTAAGCGCTGTGTGTACTTACATAGTTTGTGTTATATATTTAATACTTTTTATTAAGATACATTGTGTTAATGTTGTTAATAAATACGTATCAAACTCTCTTACATTCAAGATCTCATTGAAGACCTGAAAGCTGTTTCAAATAAAGTTCAAGTGTCGGAGTTTATTCAAGAACTCATTCATAAATTAGACTTAGAGGTTCGGCAAATTCGAAATTTTTCACAGGGTGAAGAACCGTTAAAAAATAATTCGTACAGCATCAGTGACGAGGTAATTAATTCAAGAAAATATTTGAATGAACAGTTACCAGCGGTAGCTTACCGGATGTAATTATAGGTATTTTATTAATGTTTTAAATATTATTATTAGGTTGAATCTGAGGAGAATAAGATGGAAAATCATACGGTTCGACGAAATTCCGACGGATTCGAAAGTATATTTTATTATCATGCAATAATAATTACATTTTATAACTAAGAAACGGTGATGGGATTGCACGGCTTAAGTAACGCAATGAAAAAATTGCCACTGGTATCATTGATTTGATAGTCTGTCTTTGATTGAATTGGGAAATTTGGTTTGGAATATTTAATTTGCATGTTTTAGGCACCTGGATGATTAGTTATAGCCTCTGTAAAGTCATTATTCTAAGAGGTTTGATTTTTTTTATTTCATTAGGCTTTGGCTTGCCTGCGAATTGTTTTATTTGTATTTGTATACTTTCAAATGTTATAAATGCTTCTATTATGACGTGAAATCTTTTAAAATTGGTTTATTAGTTTTGCTATTCCAATATTCTACTGTTTTGGGAAAGCGGTTTTACGAAGTACTAGTGTTAATAATGTTTCTTATGTCACTGTTTGTTCCAGTCTTCAGTACAAAGGTATCTTTGTGTATGCTCACAAGTTGTGTTAACATGTGGCTTTGCTTAAGCATCATAATTAGTTACCGTTGAGTCTGTGTTGTCGTGTTGCTAATTGTTTGTATTTATACTAATCGGTACATATTTTTAAATTGAAAGCGTAGAAAATGTTTTGACATTCTTAATGTTATGGTTTTTAAAAGAGCTACTTGAAGAATCCAGACAAATCGCCAAGACTCTGCAAACGGATAGTGTCGTCATAAAGAAAGAAAACGAGATTTTGCAGCAACAAATTGATGAATTTGCTTCTCAAATAAAGGTTATTTTTATATTATAAGGAATTTTGACCTTATTGTGTTACCGGCGTGAAAATTTGCCAATGAAGTTCAGTGTGTACTAAACAATAAATGCATCTTTCAGGCGTATCAAGAAAAAACAGATACTCTTTCAGATGCAAATTCAGAACTGCAATCGCGAGTTGTGTACCTTGAGAGTCAACTCGATTCCTCTGAGAAAGAATCGCATGAAGTTCACCAAAAGCTACAAACCGTTAAGCAATCTGCGGCAATAAGTGACAGTCAGATCGAGCAACTAAAAGGTATTGATTATTTGAATTTTTGTCGGACATAATAGCCAAACTGACTCCGTGCTTCATTTAAGTTAAAATGGACATAGCAAGGTGCAAGTCACACCATTGAGGATTGAATGCCTATACATTATTCTAGTCAGTCTAGTCTGTTCTAGTTGATTGCGTTGGTCTGATTAATGGCGACCCCTTGTTACGTTATTATTAGCTAAACTTATTTGTTTTAAAATTAACTATTTTAGGAGAAATTGCTTCCGTGGAATCAATTGCGAAGGAACGAGACGAAACCATAGTTAAGTTAATGGCCCAGCTTGGTGATCTCAATAATAGAAGAGAAGCTTCTGCGCTTGTCGAAGTTGCGTGCCAAACTCTTCACAGTTTGGCTGCTGCTGAAGATAATGCCAGGTAGGCAATATAACTAATTCTGTCGGTCATTTATTGTTAACTCTAGATATATATATGTAACTGTATAATTGTACCAGTAATATTACTTTTTATTACAGTGTACACCATGAAAGTACCCTTCAACAGTCTGTAAATGGAATTGGGCATGGTGACTCTTGTCAAGAAAATCCTTACACCAAAATAGCTACCCTTAATGAACAGGTAAATTGTTCGTTTTCTTGTAGTTATTGCACTAATATTTGTTTAAACATCGAATTAATGTATCCGTTTACTTTTTTTTGTATTGCAGTTAATGCTATTTGAAGAAGAATTGGCAAATTACAAATGTAGCTATAACGAAAATTCAGCCGAGTGTGCAACTTTACGTCGAAAATTGGTGGAATTGCAGTCACAACATGAACATATTCAAAATCAGTCTAAATTAGTAAGCGCTTTGTCCATTAGGTTTCCAACTAATCAATTAATATCAGCTACATGCTTTTATTTATTTTTAAGTTACGCAATGGCTTCATCTAATCAGTAATATACTAATATTGTGGCTTACCGAGTTTTTAAATAACTCATGTATTTTTAATGTAAAATTGACGTATAATATCGCATACTATTTTCTGTTCTCTTTCATCTGTCACTCTATTACCTACTTACATTACTCACATGATTACATACTCTTTTTAGTAGGTATGTAGTATATGCCATGGCAGAAATATAGTGGAAAATATCTCATCTATCGTAGTTATAACAAGATAAAAATGTACTCTTTTTTCATCCTACATTTTAGTACCATGACTGTAATCAGATATCAATTTTGGTAAAAATTTACTTTTACTTCGCTAAAATTTATACAAAATTGTAAAAAATGTAGCACTAGTAATGGTAACAGCAGCTGCTCGCTCATCTTTGCCGCTAACTCTAAACTGTAATCTTACCTAACTTTCTTTATGCTACTTACATAGTTTGTTTGACATTAATGATGAATTATTGATAATTTTAGTGAGCTGGTCGGTAATATAATGTACCTCCTTTCAAAATCCTAAGGATAGTTTATGGAATTAAATTAAGTGATTTAAATATTTAGGCCGAAACTCTTTATATTGACAGGGTCTACAACACATCATAATTCCTGTAGCTATTGCCATTATTATTCTGGCCATCTTGATAACTTTTCACCCTTCTTCATGATCATACATTGTGGAAGAATGGAGAAGAATATTGAAGCTGTTGAAATTTTCTTGTTGATGTTATCGTTTTTCATTACCCTATTGGAAGAGTTCCTAGGAAGGAAGGTGGGGATCATGGACTTATGCATCACCGCACTTTAGTTTGGGATTTTAATATTATTTGAAAGTTCTCTCATGGGCGTCATATAGTTTTGATTTGATTTTATACTTTTTTTATTTGGAGCTACAGTGCACAGTGTTGTAAAATTTTATCACTTTTGATGTTTAATTTTGCATATTCACTCCACTGCAGTATTACAGCGTATGCTTTGCATATCCGTATTAAAAATGCATAGTATGAGAGGAACTATTGATATGTGTCATGTATTTCTTGATTTGTATTCTGATTATGTATTTATTGCAGATGGTCTTCTGTTGTTCTTTCCCTGTTTTGATTGTCATCGTCGCTCTCGTCGTGGCGTTCTACCCAACAGTTTCCATGTGGACTGCGACTATGGAATGACTCTATTCGGGTTCCACTGGTGCTTGTATCAGTCAGTCCGTTCAATATGCTACAAGTTATTTAATTTATAAATACGAATTTAGATTGAATATGAGTTTTACGAATTTACCACTGAATTTCGTTTGCATCTTTTTAATATTTTAAATGTTAGCCATATTATATTAAATACACACAATTATTAAATATGCTGAAATATTGTTAAGCCAGGAAGAGAGGTCATACGAGTTTTTTCAGTGATCTACGAGTATACATGTATGACTTATGATTAGCTAAGTGTGGATTGTTTACCCTTAATTGTATTCTACATTTTGCGCACTTTACCTATGTAAGTATGATTTATTATCGTTAATTAATACTATTATTCCTATATTTAGAAACTTTAATTGAAGTTGCCATGTATTTACAATGAAACCAAACGATGGAAATGTGTTTTAACAAAACGGAGCCGATTCATTTGATTTTATCAAAGTAGTTTTCGTTATTACTTTGATTTTACTATGAAAAAGACATGATTTCAGGTTAAGCGGAGGTTGAGAGTTCCGTGGGAGAAACGTCCTTATTTTGGTAACTTGTAAAAAATTTGCGATGCGTTATGGTAGAAGAACCAAACAAGAATGACATCAGAAATTTCAGTCAGACGCTGTGTTGTTAATGTAATCAAAATCAGTTTTCAGTAGAATAATTTGCTCACATTTACAAACTGTTTTTTTAAGTCACTGTCACATTTTTTTGCGTCCTCTCATCATTAACTTTACAAGCCGAGCTCAGATCTTCATATGAAACCTATTTTCAGCCGGTGGTGAAGTCACCCGATGTATTCAATTTTCGTAACGCTAACCTATAGGTGACCTAAAATAATATATGTGTGTTTGTACACAAGCATGTATTCTAATAAAGATTATATCTGATAAATTACATAATTACATAATTTTACTGATAATGTAGAAACTAGCAAGAAGTCTTTCTGAGTCACGTCGTTTAATAAAAATGATAAAGTTACGACTTTTATAGAGGTATCAATATATCTGCCATTGTTTTGTATGATTGTTGAAAGTTGAATTACAAAATATTATTACAACTTTTCCAGTGCATTTATTCATTTTCGTAATAGTATATATATAATTATATAATATACTATGAAGTAAGTAAAAATATTTATAGATTTCCAAAATGTAGCCGTTATGATTACGAGTACACGATCATTTCGTCCATTCTGTTAGTCCTACTTTCGCTTTAAGGTCATACATTTCGTTTTGTAGATCGTTTGTGATTTGTGCTATGAATTGAATTTAATTTTCTGTCATTTTAAGTGTGTCTCAACGTGTATGTTTATTTATTTAGATATTTTTTGCCCGGCGAATCAAATGGTTGTTATTAATCAAAATAAAACAACAAAACTTTGTAGTTATAATAATTATTATTGCAACAAAATAATTTTGTTTTCTAATTCTATTTTTTATTTTTGTTTTTTTTCTTCTTCTTCTTCTTTGGATTCAAGGTAGACTAGACTAATATCAACCGGTACAAAGAAACCGGTAGTTCAAATTTGAAATACTGAAATACAGTCGATTAGTTGTGAATAATATTATCAATAAATTTTAACGTTTTTACACCTGTCACATCCCAAAAAATCAAATCAAAATCAAAACCACCTCTTCAGCGGACCATAATCGAAAATCAAACGCCATAAAACCCTGAAAACTCAGAGACTCTTGTTAATGGGCAGTGAGTGAGTGTTTAGTAATGAGGAGTGGAGAGTGGAAATGACTCGCATGGTTAATCATCTGTTTTCAGCACATCATTTCGCTGTTTAATGCTGATTAAGTTGGAGGCAATATTAAAATTATACTTACTGTGTTCTATTCATAGTTACTACTACTACTACTACTACTCTACTACAAAATTTGAAATTGAATGCGATGGACATTGATATGTATTGTATGCCATATTTATGCATTATACTATTATATTAAACTTACATGTATGCAAGAGAGACTAAATTAGGTAGGTAGGTACCTACTTATTGGTACACGGTGCGGTGTGTGCTTGTACGTAACATAATGTATATATAATAAATTTCAATCGTAAATCGTTTAAGAAGAGTATGTAATGCAGTATGTACGCACAAGGTACATCAAAATAATATGAGTGTAATGAATATGATTATGGGGCGAAGAAATATCTTGACATGAATATATAAAAAAAATTGTGATTTTCAAACTTGAGAAAAAAAATCAAATGGTGTGTTTATAACGTTGTTTTCTCCTATTTATATAATTTCATTTTTTTTTACTTTATTAATATAGGAACGTCTCAATTAAGCTTGTGTTGTCTCTGGCTGTCTGATTGTCTGTAGTTCCTCGCTTTGCTTTCATATTCTAATATTATTACTATATTTATGATTCGCACTAAAACACAATCTCATTAAACTTCCAAATTACTAATGATATATAATGCAGGAGCAAAATGCGTTTTTCTCCGACCAAGTATCACGGTAAGCCTTACTAGTTAGCGCAAGAAGTTTCAATTAGTGTCTGCTAAAGACTCCGTTT
>JAQFZE010000925.1:0-21212 GCA_034695245.1 Dicyrtomina saundersi | reverse complement strand
TTTCATTATGTTGAGGGTTGCTGAGTGTGTGGTACTCACGTCTCATCTTACAAAGAAAATAAACACTGCCTTTCAAGTATCTACAATCTACAGTAATCCTGACATGACTCAACACACAGATTTGGTAATAAAATGCATCGTAAAAATATTATAACAATAAAATTCTTAAGGCTCTTGATTTGTTTGTTCATGTGGATGCAAAATTTTAAATTTTAAATCTTGCATTACCTATGTAATATGCATTATAGATACATTCTTGGACATGTTTGTGACTGTGCCTCAACTAATGTGTATAGTCGATGGTAAGGTGCTCATCTAATCCGATAGAGATTTAAACTTTTCTACACAGTCTCCGTCTCCAGATATTAGAGATTAGAAGATGGCCAGGGTGTGGGTGTGGTAGATGGTAGAGGACACTAGAGACGAGTTCGAGTGCCAGTATAATCCAAATCAAATACTTAAGTAAAAAATTATTGCGCACTTCAGTTACGTAGTAGGTAGGAGCTTCCATAGAGTACAGAGTCGAAAACGAGCAGAAATGAAAACAAGATTTTTCGAACGACAACACACTGCATTCAAGATTGCATATAGTAGTTCATATAGTCATAGTAAGCACAGATCCTTACTTGATTGAGAGTAATGCACCCTCTACCATATTCCATAAGGTAAGGTATTCACTCTCAGTAAGTCTCGAAATCTGAATCTGATTCCGATTTCCAACAAGCGATTAAATCACAGAAGAGTAAATGAAAGAAAGAAAGAAACTCCCACAGACTTATTGGCATGACCAAAAGACCAGAACCAGAGAAGAAAAAAATATATATGATATCAAGTCTGCACTACACTACACATACACTACAAACACAATTTATCAACTCACTATGCTCACACAGTACGCTTATGGATCTAGAATAAAAATAATAAAAATCCAACAACGGTAGATAAACGGTAGAGAAAAAAATCGCGTAAGAAAATAATAGAAGGGATTTTTCCGCAGTCCTCATATAATCAATAACCATAAAAGAATGAAGAAAGGAGAGCTCAGGTATAAATGCAGAGAGAGAGAGAGAGAGGCAGGTGAATAAATAAATTACCTAATAACGCTCTCACTGTGTAGTTTAACCGTGTTGGAGACGGAGTTGTACTCGTAATCTTAATAGTGAGTGAATGGATGGAATTCCGACTTAAACTCCCTATACTACGTGTATAGTCCCTCCTGTAATCAAATCATACATTTCACAGTTTCTTTTGCCTCAGTTGGCTTTTGTGTAATGTAATAATAATAATGATAACCGCAGGAAAAATAAAAATGAAATAAAGGAGACGCGATATCGAGATGTAGAGTGGCTGGATGGGCATGGTGTATGGCTAATAAGTATGAGATGTGTTTAAATAAAAATACAAAACAATAATTGTACATAATTCTATGTCGACAACTTGAGTTGATTTGAACTCAATAAGCTTGGAATATTCATACACGTACTATTATCTGTCCTTTCTGCTCAAGTTTCTCTTGTATGATGATTATTTTTTGTCAAATTGAATTTATAGTTTCTTCTCCCTTTTTTCCCTTTTTTTTATTTATTTTATCTCTTTACTTTTCCCTCTGCACTCGGATTGGGTTTTGTGGCGAGACTAAAAACTTGTGTAAAAATGTGTCTTATGTTTAATTCACATTCATGAGTTATATATCTATAGCTAGGAAACTAAGAAAATACACAGAGACACGTAAACGTCGTCTCGGGGAGGGACATATATCAGACGTTATGAGAAATATGTTTCCTTGTATTTTTTTTCGTTTTTCTTTGTTTGGACACAATATATATATTTTTGTAGCCTATAAACATTTAAGCATGAGCAAGTATGGGAGTATTTGCTGATTTTCTCACTCTCAGTTTATTTCCATGTTTAGTAGGGCCATGTCTTGACAGGTCTTGACTTGTTCTGTGTAATAGAATTCAGCGTCTCTGAATAAATGTACGAAATGATGCGTACTGACTTATTATTGTTATCTCCCCACCACCACACCACGCGTCTTTTCATTTCTTCAACAAATATATTATTATTATACAGACGGAGGAAGTCTGAAAAGAAAAACTACTATAGTAGGTATAGTAAGTACTTCAGTACACATATGCTTTACAACTTACTTCTTTTTTGTAAAGTAGGTAGGTATACCTACGTGCCTACATAATATAATATGTACCTATACCTATGTACTTTCCATGCATATGAACCTATCTGCTTTAGAATTCAATTTTGTATTCAGAATGCTGGCGCTTCTTTACATTTTTTACACCAAACTTTTCGTCTGACCGACACCGACTGAGACTCCAGTACTCCAGCCCAGATCCAGAGTCAAGTTCATGCATACAGAAACAAGTGACAAAGTGGGGGAGCAGCCGGAGCGGGAGGAGAGATGGGATTTCTTATAACTTGATGGCAGAGATGTCACAGAGTCAAAAACAGTTTTCTGTAAAAAGTGTCTCATGCAAAAAATTATGACGATGACTCTCTTTTGTTTCCTCTAAAATTCATAAATAAAATTCAGTCTCAAAAACTCGAAATCTAAACTAACAATGGGAATGAGAAGAGGATTCACTCGTACATAATGATTATATATGTGAGTCTCAAGAAGCTAGATTAATGATAGCCAATTTATACAAAATTTTATGGACTGAAAAATTCGGATGGAGGGCATTGTATCTTCAATAATAGGCTTGTCGTGTACTTGGCGTGTACAGGGTGTCCTATAACTTTGATTGCCGTCTGGCATAACTTCTCACAAAACTTGTTTTAAAACATTTTTAAATTATAATTTTGCAAAAAAAAAAGTTCGTTTATGAAATTAGGTTGACATTTATGACAAAAAAAAGGGCGAAACTCGGACTTTTCAATTTCAAACTTAAATAGCGTGCATGACCAGCAAGTTCTTATCGGTATTTGTTTTTTTAAAAGTAACTTTTCTTTATAATGTTTTTGTCGTTAAAGATTCTATAAGAAGTTGTGTTGAATTTGTATAAGCAATTTCTTTGAAATTATTTGATGAAAAAGATTCTTGAGAAAACTGATTGCTTTCAAACAAATGCCTACCAGTGACAATTTTATTCGTTAAAACTTGAAAAGAACGTCTTTGGTTCAGCTTTTGGGTCATGTAATTTGTATTTGCAATCCGATTGTCTAAATTTTTCGTTTGGAATATTTGTAATAAAATCATCTATCAAAATTAGTCATTGTAAAACATGTCTCGTTGTAAAAAGGTGATGCCGCACCCAGTACATATAGAAATGACCCACAGTGACTGGTTGAATCTGGTTGTATGAGCTTCGGTTAAATCGACCTAATGAGTATTTATTATTATTATATATATAGAAATGAACGTGGTATTATGAAATATGAATTGTGACCCGGGGGAAGTCCAGTAGCAGTTTGCGGGGCGGTGGGATCAGCCCGATGAAACATCTCATGTTTTTTTTAAGGTATCCTAAATTAATAAATCGGAGCAGCCTTCCATCGACTACATTAAATAGGCCAAGGGTGGACAGCTAAGTCAAAGTTGAGCGCCAAGTTCAAAAATAGACAAGTGAAGTGTATGAACATCCGAGGCGGACTTTGTTTTGTTGGTTAATAAATACAATGGGAAATACATAGCTTATGGAAATGGACAATAATCAATAAGAACAGTGAGACAAAGTCAGAGTGAACAGAAAAAAGTGTTGTATTTATTTTTTGGTGGAAGTTCCGACAGTAACAATGGACCACCTACTTTTTATTATAATATCACAGAGCTATGAAAATCCATTAATCATGTTTTTTTGTTTTTTTTTAAATATCTCATTCTTCTTTCTTCTTCTTCTTCTTCATCATCATCATTATCATCATCATATTCTTCCTGATCATTTCAAACTATGTACATAATAATAACAATATGACGTCTAGTTAGTTACTTAGTTATACACTCACGCGATAAGTTTTTAGTTACTTACTTTAGTTCTACTACTAGTACAGAGACAGACAGACAGAGAGAGAGAGAGAGAGACAGGGAAAAGTTACCATTCATTATTATCGATTGTTACATAATGCATGAATATCATATCTTGCAAAAGACACAAATCTAATTATGTAGTCATGTATGTACCTTATGTATCTTGTGTTGTTTTGTATATATATAATTTTACACTATTGTTATATTATATGTATGTATAGGTATAGGTATTAGTTTAAGGTAGTAGGCTATCCTCATTGGAGGACAGTGTTAAGTTTGTTCTTTTGAATAAAGTTATCTTTCTCTCTGGATACAGAGATCTACGATGACAACGACAATGAACGGTTAACGGTTTCATATATTCTCCAGTTTATTTAATAGCCTTACATAATATAATATTATATATATGTAGTACAGTATCTATAGTTTGTTAAATTTTCTTTCTTTCATGTTTGTCATGTACCTACTTATAATAATGCTATAATGAATTTCTACGAGCTTTCAAATTTTCAAATTAATACCAACCCTGCATTTAACGTTTTTTTTATTAGAACCCAAATCAAAACCAATACCAAAAGATTATTAATTTTCTGCACTGTGATGTTCGTCAAGAATATTTCAAAACTTTCCAAATGAAAAATAAACAAAAAAAAGGTAAACTTCTCATAGCATTATCGTTCTTGTTTTCTATACCCATTTGAATTTCACAAAAATAAAAGGAATTGAACAAATTATTATCGTTTTTGTGGCTGCGCGAGTAGTCTATAACAACTGAGGCTGAGGCTACGCCCATACCTATGCCCTTACTCCTGCTATATACAGGCAATTTCATTTTATTAAAAACCAAAACTAAGTTAAGAATTTTTGTTTTCTAAATAAAAAAAAAAGACGATTCACGTTTCATCGTTTCCTTTATAGATAATGACGAGCACATTTTCTGTAGGAAATTTCTACAACCAATATTCAATCCCATCAATATAAGCCTCAGGTGTGATTGTGACTGATGAAGAAAGTGCAGTATGTATGACTTTATTTGTAATGGTAATAATGTGTGTAGTGATAGTGTTTTATAATAAATAAATAAACTCTGGTTCCACACTATTACTTGCCCTAACTTTAAAGAATTGTAAACGCTACCGATTTCAGAATAGATTCTATGCATTACAATAATATCCGTTCAAGATTTTGCTGAATGCTAAATTCCCACTGATTGCTCCTTAACGCCAGCTAATCATTCCAATTTAATTTAAGGCTAGTGCATTTAAGATTAACCTAGAAATTAATTTTTGTTTATATAGTAGGTACCTTATTAAAGAGAGTTGTTTGAATTATATACCGGCTGTCAGACTGCCAGGTACACCCTTGCATATAGGAAAACAATATGCCTATAGTATAGCTTACAATATGGGACTGATTCTCTAGTATATACATATCATATCATGATGACGTTTGAATTGACTACAAAAACACATTTTCTATTAACTTAACCCGCGCAGTGGTATTGTAATTACCATTAAGCTATAGTTCTGTAATTATTTGTGAGGTATGCTTAAATTTCTTATTTTAATTTTAGTACACATATTTCATATCCTAGGGAGACACATTATATCTATCTGCATAACTTTGCTGCCTATATTATAATTAAATACGCACTATATAATATATTCGTGCAGTTAAAATAACTGTGTAGCCAAAGCGCACTCGAAGAGCAATCATTCCGCATTTGCCATGTGTAAAATTGCTCTATGCAAATAATAATATATTGTCCGTGAAGAAGCATCTTTTCCCTAAAAGTCCAGTGGTAGTGGTATTACGATGGACTTTATAGGCAAAAATGCTTCTTCATCGACTATACATCTAGACTATATGATTCTAAGTTTTGTTTAATGCATAGATGTTTTGAATAAAGTACCCACATAATATGTGTGTACGGTGCCTACATAATATTTTAAATACTGCAAGGAAGAGGATTATTAAAGCACGCGACGCTATTTACTACTACAATTAAGCATCACTGAACTGCTCAGTGGTCTGGTCGTAGCCGTACGATACGATCTTCCCACCCTCTGCACTGTGAACAATGGCTGCATCTGTACGCAAGAGTTTCCCTTAATTGAATTTTGAATTGTGAAGAGTTGCATATAGTTTGGAAGAAGCTTAAAAATATTTAATTTCCAAAATTAGAGACATTTTGTAAGAAAATGTTGACTGGTTCCCTCTTGTATTTTCAGTGCCTGGGCCTGCATATAATATTGCATGTAGTTCATGTGTAAGTATGTCACCTACACTATAATGTCTGGTCCTGGTCTGGTCCTGGTCTGGTTCTGATCATGTGATGTGTGTACACTTTTAGAGCTTCTAGAAAGTTTGCGAAGTACCCGTTTTTAGGTGGCTACGTATTTATGAGTATGTAGATGTGTGTTGTGGGTGGGTTGATATTACGTGAAGGGAGTCGGATGCAGTTCCATACGGGAGTCTATCGAGTGCATCTATCTACATCCATCCAGACCCCAGGAGCAGAATATCCACCAGCTCCAGCTCCAGTAAAGCACTGTGAGTTTTACACTATCTAATGTAATTAAATGAATTCCATGACTAGGACATTTATCGCACCTCCAGGGACAATAACTATACCTATCTTGTACCTACCTATAAATCTTCATTCTGAGCATACGTACTACTCAGTGGCGGATCCAAAGGGGGGGCTAAGAGACTTTAGCCCCCCCTAAGAGATCCCTTTTTAACATTGAGGAGATAGGAGCGGCCATTTTCCAATATGGCCGCTTAACATTATTAGCCCCCCCTATGACAAAATCCTGGATCCGCCACTGGTACTACTTGCTCCAATCATGTTCCAAACTGGCTTCTATTCCTGTACATATCATCAATAAATATAACTGCGGGTATAGATTAGACTTAAAACTCCATTCCATTTTTCCCCACCCTCCACTACACAGCACTAAACTCAGACACACACATTCACACAGGCAGATTTATGGACCGACTACATATTATTATACAAGTACCTTATACCCACCTACCTACCTACCTACCTACCTATATATTTAAATGTATCCACTTTGAATATTTGAATTTCAACTTCCCAACTTTGTCTTATACTTCCCCATGCCCCAAAAATCATTTAGCATGTCATCATAGAGTCTTGCACATGGGGTGTGGATAGTGCAGCAGCCGAAGTCTACCTCATGTATTATGTGCCTAGGTAGGTTTATCTATTTCATTCTACGGACTCAAGATTAGCCCTAATGATAATTAGCCAAAAGAATTTTTGATTACTTTTACAAATATCTGTAATCTTCTAATTTCACAGTAATTACTATTATGTAAATAGTTTTAATTGTAGGGCAGACCAACTACTGCTTTGCGTGTTACAAATACATATATGTAGGTAGGGGCCTCTGTACTTACACTAAAAGATATACTATACCCTAGAATGCAATGTAGCGATGTCGAAGCCAAAGGCGAAGCCGATACTGATTATAATTTAATAACTTATTATTGTAGTACAGGATGTTGCAAAGTGTATAGAATTAAGTGGCGTAAGTCTAGATTATATATTCGTTTAAACAACTATCATTCCTCCCGCCTTCTATGCTATAAGATTTCAATAATGCTTTTGAAAAGTGAACAGATGAAGAAATTTGAATACAGTACTGAATACTGATGCTATATGTGTATAAAATGTGTGGTAGATATTATAGTTGTATAGTTCCTATTCCTACCATAAGTAAAATGTACTGTGTAGTCTAGGTTCATAATAATAATTATTATTGTGAGCTGTATAATATACATAGTAGAGGTAGTAGGTTTGTCATTTCTTCTACAATCCCCAATATTTTAATCAATAACTCCTTCCCTTTTGATACGATAATACTTTTTAATGGCTTCAACATTAGAATGTTAGTCATGATCCTATCATCCTATAATCCTATCCTATGATCTTAATTATTCAGATTTAGAGCATAGTAACTAAGTGTGATGATTGAGTCAGCAGAAATGGTATGTTTCCAGAAGTTAATAGTAATGCTAGGCTAGTATACCTACTTACATATAAGATAGGTATGCGTATAGTCTATATATTAATTTTTATTGTAATATTTGTAATATTAACTGTAGTCTGCCCTTTTTGCTATTTCACTACTAGAAGAGTAACAATTATTGTACAACGTGATTGCGTAGTTCATCTCTCGTCCACCGTATATATTTCTTACATTAATTACTGATTACGTGTGTAAACGTAATCAATTATGGTACTTTTAATGGGTGGCATTTTGGAATAATTACAATTCTGGTTTACTACGTATGTAGTAGTAGCTTGTATTTACATAAAATGGAGGGCATGCACTATATAAATGATGACGGTGATAGTGATGGCAATTGTTTACTCCGGGACTGGGACTTTTAGCAGAATAAAATTTCTTGGTTGAAAAATGTTGATATACAGTTATTTATCAATACGAGCCTTTTAGCTGAGGTGCTACCTACAACCTACACAGAATTATATGTAGTAGTAAGGGATAGTCCATAAATGATTCTACCCCAATTAGTTTTCTTTTAGGGCCACCCCTCCCCCATGTCATCACTTTAACATTACCTAAACGGCTATCTTTAACATGGGCTGTCACTCATCCTACGGATGACGTCATTTATGAACTATCCCTAAGTTACTGAAGGTAAAAGTAAATAGACAGATTTGGTGAGTAATGGAATGTTCCATTGATCTGAATGCTTCTTCCTCTATAGACGACTGGGAATAGAAAAAAGAATGAATGAAATGAAGCGTTGAGAAGAGCATGTGATTACTCGACATTTCACCTTGACGGAATTAATACGAAATTACAGTGGACTGCAGAGGCAAGCCCATCAAAAGGAACAGCAGGAATTTAATGAAGCTCAAAAAAGAGGAGGCATGCAATAATGTACGATTAGGAACAAGTATATTATACATACGTACTAAATAGTACGCTCTACAGATAGACTTTGGCTTAGTACCTCTCTCCTCAAAAGACTTACACACACACACACGGAAAAAATCTAATGGTCAGCCAAGATTTCTCTTCCACGTAAAGATCAACATTCCTGCTGCGGTCAGTTTGAAGGAGAGCAATCAATTCGTATTAGTCCAAGTCCAATGTAATAGAGCGTCTCCACATAGATATACACATACATATAGCTCCCTTTAGGTTTTATGCACTATCTGTTAAGTCTCTGCGTACATACAATCCAAATAATACACTCCATGTATTCGTTCCCCGATAAATAATCTCTCCATATTGGTTCATAATATGTATACTACTTTTATACTGTAGAATAGAAATCCACGGATTTGATCAAATCTATAATATCTAATCTACTGGGAAACTATGCAGTCAGTCAGTCAGCAGTATCTGTAGCAGCTTCTCACGCTTTGTTTTTTTTTTAACTAGAACTAGAACTTTTGTAATTTAATTCTAATGTCTATAACGTGTCAAAACTTGTTGTGGGTATTCTTTGTGTAAACATCCCTTCCCCTTCCTACTGACTACTTACTACTCCTACTGGCAACAGTTTATAATTATATGGACAGTGCTCTGACAGCCTACATAATGCAGAGTAAAATATTAATATTGCAATCCCAAAGTCCAGTTTGTTGTTGATGTTGATGATGTTAAAACAACAAACAAGAGTTGAACACACACTTTGTAATAATTGCAATATAATAATGATTGTACTTGCCACTGAATACTGATTTTAAATTGATTGTAGCAATAAAAAAAAACGAAACACTACTTACTCCCTTTTGAATTAATTTTTTTTAAATGGTTATGATGACTTTATAATATCCCCAACACCATATGTAAGACTCTGTAAATACGTGTCCAATTAAAATGTAAATTAAATTAAATTGTAACATAATCAATTAAGTTCTCCTTTAAAAAATTGCATACCGTTATAAATGCTTGCTATACAGCCATACTGTATACTATTGAAATTCAAACTGGAATCGTTCCCTACCGTGTGCGTGTGTCTAATTGTAATAGCCAAAGTAAATGCAATAATGTCATACAAAAATTGCCAACACAAAATCCAATGATTCTTATCTCATTCTAATGGCCTCAAAAGAAAAGACTCTGTGTACGTTCTTTAGTTTATTATTTTTTATGGAGGCAATTTTGCTTGGGAGACATGAGCAATTTAAGAGTGGAGTTGCGTGTGTGGTTCGCCGCTGCATATGTACACAGTACTGGTACTACACAGTCAGCCTCTGCAGCACATCACCCAGTCAGAGTGAGGCGAAAGAACTGTACAAGAAGAAAAATGAAGCAGAAAGTTCTGTCATCGTTGTCTCCTTGTCGTTCCTGGCTTGGTCATCATAATTCAATTCTATATAAGCTGATGAACATAACTTGTTTCCAGCTTGTTTCTCGACTTGAACTCGACAAAGACAAAAGGACAAAGAAGGGGAAAAGACGGCATTTTTAATTTGTTTGATTTCTTTTACATGTCAAAATGATCTCAAATCTCAAGTCAAAGTATCGATAACAAGAGGAAACAAGTCACATTATTACATGTTGTGGGATTGAAAAATGAAAATAAAAGAGAGAAAGAAAAGTTTGATGGAGATGATGGGAATAATGGAAATGAAGGAAAAGCTTAATGACTCTCTCATCTGTGATTCTGTGTGAGGCTCCAATTGCAAGATTGCCAAGATTGTCTATGAGAAGGTATGTATGTACATGACACGAGGAAGGCTCTCCACGCACGTCCTCGCACACTTCTCTCAACCAACAAGCCAACCAACCCACCGACCAAATAATGAAACCAACTAACAAGGAAAAAAAACAACGAGCAAACCAAAGGCAATGCCAAACCAAACCAATAAAGAATCCAACAAGAGAACTAATTGACAAAATAGTATGTTACCAGTCCAACTTGTAAGATCAAATATGTGTTGATGGGGATGGGATCTTATCATTGATGGAGTCCATTCACAACTTTACATCCATCCACTCCACATAAATGTCAGTCACATCCTCACAGAGTTGCAGTCCTACTCGTAATCGTAGTATCGTAGTAGTAATCACAACCACAAATTATTATTATTTTATATGGAAAACATAAAACTACAAAATACTCGTTGTCACGGGAGCTATCTCCACTCTGTCTCATGATCATTCTGAGTAGTATGGCACTCACATTTGATTGTTAATTTCAAGTGCTAGTACATATTATGACAAACATTATGACAGTGTACAGATTCCCCTATGGTACTTATAGACCCATAACTAGGGGCATATATATATATGGAATTTTCATAGGGCTACATGATAGAAGAGAGGGCCGCCGACACTATGAAATCGATCGCTAAAAAACAACTTACAAAAGTAATTATCATGCACATGGCAAGTATATAATAATATTGTTCTCATTTGCAAATCCAAAATTTGGACTGTGTACATGATACTTAAGTACTTATTTCCAGTCCAATCTTCCCTATACACTGACTTTGTTTGTGTATAGCATCATCAATAAAGTAATAAACCATCATCATCATCATCGTCATCCCCGTCACTGCTCACCGTCCCCATCCATGTTGTTAATACTGAGGACGAGGACGGTGCGGAGAACAAAAGAAAGTGAAGTGAAGAGCGAGTTATTCTACTTTGTCCCACTCTTTTAAAGAATTATGTAGATGGGTGTGTGTTTAAACTGACTGCATGGTCTCGGCCTACCTACAACCCTGCCTACTACATACGTGTATATATAGTCTGCTAGTACATAGTACACTAATTTGACAGGAGATCAGTATAAAAGTACTGTACAGAGACTACCTATAGGCACACGCCTTACATATTATAGTATATAGCTATATCTGTTTGAGTTTGATGTGCCTCACCTACGCTGCACACTCTACACCCGACCGACGATTACATGATTTTCACTTTATAATTTACACTCGTGTCATTCGGCCCAAAACAACGACAAGCCTTACTACCTCTCCACTCACACATTATTCATTTTCCCTATTTTATTTATTTATTTTCCATGTTTCCCATTCCTCTATATAGTGTCTCACAGATTATATAGATAGCAACTCAAACTCACATGACATGACACTACAGGTCACGACACGGCACAACACAGTTACAACTACAACGAACTCAACAGACAGGCTAAGATGTATTTCATATTCAATATTCAATGCGATATCATTATTATACCTAATCATAATAATATTATTATCATTTTGTTTTACGTTTAAACAAATATTGTAGGAATATAAATATCTACTTAGCTATACTATAGGTATTATTATTATTATCATTAAAACTTTGAAGTTATTTATATTTTTATTTACGATTAGGATTAGTGTTTAGACGATGCGATTTAATTATTTATATAATGTTATGAATGATACCTGACCACTATCCTGCCCTGTGTCTGTCTCGGGTTTTGTTTTCAATTTTTATCTAGATTATACTACTGCGTACATTACCATTTTATTTATTTTTTTTTGCTACTGTTTGCGAAGTCGAAGTCGAGAAAAAAAGACTTTCAAGTTTAATACTCTTGTATTTTTTTTTACGGTTCTACTTTATAAGGAGTAATTAGTAGACAAAGAGGATACTGTTTTTTTTTTGTTTTGTGCCTGACTTTAGTTGGTGTAGTTTATAGTTATGTACCTAGTTGGAGTTTCTATTTTGTATTGTATTGTATTCTTCTAATAAATTCAATTTACATAATTTAATTCTTATATGACAAAAATTACAACAGGAATCTAGGCTTTTACTATTCACATTTATTTTGTCTTGTCATTTGTCTGTCTAACTGCATACCTTTTACTTGACCTGCCTGCGCCCTTTGAATATTTTTATATACAAAGAGTCATTGAGATGGAGCTGAAGGAAGAGTTTATACAACGTTAACGTTAAAGTTAGATTTGTATATAATTTTTGTAATTTGTAAATTTTATAGTTTCTAATTTTAATTTTGTTTCTTCTTCTCATGTCTATATAGTTTCTTACCAACTTAGTTAGTAGAAGTATGTTCGGCGTCCGCTGGAATTATAGTGTATTTCTTAATTACTACCTATCTACATAATTTTCCGGAATTTTTTGTATAATAATTTACTCTTTATGTCGATTCCGCATATTTGATTTGTTTTTTTTTTGTGGGTTTGGGTTTTTTCAATTGACAAATACATAAGTCATTTTCATATATATTATATACTTGTTTTTTGGTTTTGACAGGGAAATCTTACAATTAAGTGGTTTGGTATTTGGTATATGGTATATGATATACATACAGGAAAAGTATGCGGTTCTGGTTCTGGTAAATTACGAATATGGGAATCAGCTATACCTATATGTATACCCTTCTCCATCATATATAGGAAAAAAGTAGGAAGATAATTAGATAGACTTCTATATAGTGTTCTGGTTTTTGGTTAAGTTTCATTAAATGTGAATGATTTTTTTTGTATATAATATTATTTGTGTATAATGGAGACAGACGTCTAATATTCTGCCATATTATTGTCCTTTCCTTCCAATAATTGTGAGTGGGGCCTAATAATTCTCTATTTCCTATCAAAAACATTCGTCATTTTGGCCTACATATACTTTATGAGTTGCCCACAAGAAAAATAAAAGGAAACAAAAGTTAATGTTTGTAAAAAATCATTCTACATAATAATATATAGTATATAATATGTACACTATAACATGGAATAGGAATAATAATTATACCTATTACAATAACTATTAGGTACTTAATGTTTTAACTAGGAATTTAAATTTAAATTAGTCAACAAAGTAAAATTTTGGTAGGCAAATTTTTTTTGTCATCTATGTAGAAAAATCTAATATATCATTTTTTTTCTTTTACTAGTATATATAATAATATCTAACACATATCTATTTACTACAATTTTACGTTTACATTTTTTTAAAATTCACTTTAGGTAATTTACTTACAGAGAGGGACAAGGAAAAAGATGTAAGGTATGTAGTGTCTTGTATAATTGAACGCTTAAAAAATTAAATACAAATTAATAATTATATTTTTAATAGTAAATGATTTGAAAATTTTTCGATATCGACAATCGACATCGAAATCAAAATGTTGTAATGTGTGTAGTATTTTTGAATTAGAAATTATAATTGCTCCGTAAAAAAAAATTAAAAATTATTATACTTTTAAGTAAGTAAAATATATAATCCGATTACATTTTTAAGTTCCAATCTTTCAATTAGGGAGTGATTATATAATAAATCAGTCATAAATAAATTATTGCAAATGTGAGTTGCAACACAGGATACAAATTAGAATGACAAATTACCTACAACTAAGTACTTATACAACTATATTAATGCACAAACACACAAAAATTTCACATCCTGGCCCTCAGAACGTCTTCGGTTTCAGTATTTAATCAAAGTGACTTATTGACTAATAATCAAGTGACTAACATAAAACATTCACATAATGTAACTAGCTTTTGAAATAGCTCCATTGCTAAACACGAGTGCTAGAATATATCCGTTTTCTACACTCCTTCATAAACCATAATAATATAAGTAAACTTCTGTTACTATGTAGTACTATGTATAGTCTATGTATGTACATAGTTTGGTTTTGGTAATTAGCCCCCCTTTTTTTGCATTACAAAGTTTTTTGTGTTCTGTCGGAAGGTGTGTACGTGCTAATGTGAATATGTACAAATGTTACACATGACTTCCTATTCACGTAGATTGTGGATATAGAGGGCAAGCGCATATCCTTTTTTTGTGTGTATATTATGACAAATATGATTTTTAATTGCACAACTATTTAATTATGCTAGCATATATATTAATTAATGCTGATTTTATATAGGTGTAGACTGAAATTCTTATTAAATGTAAATTTAAAATAATATGAAAAGAAAGCCCATAAGTAAATACACATTAACCTACAAAATAAAGTGTTCAAGTGAAAGTAAATATAAGTAATGCAAAAAACGTTTTTTTAAATGTTTAAAAAAAATATAAAAGAATTAAAATGAAGAGAGTTGTCACATAATAATAATAGTAAAATAGAAATACAAAATGAGAGAGAGAAGAGACATTTAATGATGGGGACATTTTCAACGGGGACGGGGACGGGGACGATAGAGTCACCTTTTGTCAACAGCTTTCCTGCAATTAAATAGCCATTTAATGACTCTGGCATTCCTCTCAACAATGGAGGGCTCCCCATGCTGAACAACTATATTGGAGCCGGAGGTGGTTGCCACCGGGGCATTGTAGCCACCCCCACCCACAGTCCGAGAGCCCACTTTCACACCCAGAGGTGAGTCTCCACTGTCAATACTTCCCCCACGACGAGGACCGGAGTCCACCGAGCTAACGCTGGAGAAGAATACGGGGGAAGAGCCACCAGATCGATCTCCTGGGTTGTTTCCTCCTGTTGTCACGACTGGGAGAACTGGTGGAGGTGTATTATTCTCGAGTCCCAACTTGTCAAAAAATCTTTCCAATTCCAGGGAGCTCTTGGAGCAGCGCTTCTTACCCAAATTGGGAGAGTCCCGAGTGGAGCTGTAGCTGTCACCGACTGCCTCTGTTTGGTTGGACCCATGGTGATAGTGATGCGTGGGATGATGAGCATTCTGATGGGGTGGGGGAGGGGGTGGAATCCCGAGGTCAACATGAACTAGAGTGAAGCCGCCTGTGATTAGATTCGAGCTGCTCCCGGATTTGATGTAGCGGTGACTTAGATCCGATTTGGATCGCAGTATGGGTCTTCGGATAGGAGACACTATGAACAGAATTAAATCAAAAGCATATTTATATATAGTCACGAGTCACAATAGACGCACACAAAAATAAACCTAGGCATAGAACACATCACCAGCACCTCCAAGTTTTGACTTTTGTCTTTTTATAGGATGCTCTATTATTCTATTGTACTCTATAGACAGGGAGGGAGCAGAGTATAAATTAATGACTCTCTCTCTGTCTCCAAGACTTCCTGATAAACTAAAAAGTTTTCTCTATTTTTTGATTCTTGTGAGGAGTGAAGAGATAAGATCCTCGAGCCCACTATTGACTCTCGAGACTCAATGAAATGAGAAAAGAAAATAAGAAAATGGCGAGACTAACTTTTGCTACCTTCAGTCGAGTGTGAAGGTACACGTGGAGGAGTTCCACTGTCCAGATTGCTCACTTTACACAAAGCAATTTCCGTGACTGATTTAGGGATGGGGATCTTCTTCTGCTGCTGCTGATTGTGATTAGTATGAGTTTTCTTTGTTTTGGAGATGGGCGCTTTTCCACTGGAGTCATCATCTTCCTCCTCCCCGTCCGCATCATCCGGTGACATGGGGCTGGAGTCCGGGCTGGAGCGGGAGTGTGGAGAGTAGCGCATCGAGGCATCAGATAGATCCGGAATGGACTTTCGACTATTTCGACTACTGCTGATCGATGAGATCGAGACAGAGACCATGGACATTGCGGCCGAGAGCGGATGATGTTTCTGGGTTGATTTGTCAGAGGCTGAGGAATTTTGTCTGTCCAGCATTGGGGTGACTGGAGTGGAGAATGCGGGCGGTGGACTGATAATGGGGCCACTGTCCGACATGGGTGATTCCATGGTGATGTCTGGTGGGGGAGTTGGGGGGAGGATGGGGGAGGGGAGTGTGACGGGGACGACGGAGAGATTCGGATCTCCACCCGCAGAGATGGAGGACGAGGAGACGACGATGCCGCCTGGGCCATCGTGGAGAAGTCGTCTCAATTTTGACTGGATATTATGACTCTCATGATGATGGTCATTCTCGTGTGACATCAATCTTCTCGGTGGGGGTGGGGGCTGGATGTTCGGCGGCATCCCTTGAACGGGGAGCCTTTGGGGGAAATCCTGTGGGCGAACAGGCTTTGATGTTGTCCGTGGACTTTTGGGCGGGAGCGGAGGCGGATTGTCCTCCACTTTCACACCACCTATTATTCATATCAAAGAGAACAAGACACATTTATTATAGTAGCTATTTCGATTTGACTTATTGATAAGAAAGTCCACGAGGGTCTTGAGAGGGTAAATACACTTTTCATCTCAATTCACAATTCACACTCCTTTTACAATCTCGCCCCGCACGAACGTCCGCGTCCTCTCCAACAACACGCAAGCTTAAATCCCGTAGGTTCCTACATACCATCACCCCTATGCCCCATATAGCTGTACATATTATGTCCTGCCCTAATGTTCTCCCACACCTATACCCACCATTCACCCCGCATCTCAAACCAAAAACAAGTTTCCCACTTGCTTTTAATAAATCTGCTCTGCTAGCATAAAATAATACCAGACCATAACATAACCATCCAATAAATTCTCCTTCTTGTAGGTTATAGAGTTCACCTAGGCATGTACTGTAAGCTATGGATAAGTTATTCCAAAAAAAACGTGTGATTTCATATATACCTATACCTATGCCTACAACTATACCGATACCAACCCACTATGGACGGAGATGCAGGCAATGCAATGGAGCGATAAACATATCGCAAGCGTTTCTTGCTGACTCGTAATACTGGTATCAGAATAATTCCGTAACATCAACACCAAAAACCCAGACCAACTCGAAGAACAACCAACTCAGAACCTGAGCGAGTCGAGAAAAGCAAATAACTATAATTTATGAGAATAGGCAACCATTCTATTTAATTGTGTTGTCACATTCTCACTGATATCTTAACTATTTAACAGAAGCGGGCCCGACTTCCACGCAACCTTCCACACAGTCCACCAGGACCACCCTCTGTACATATTACCAGACATTAATTACATCTATTATAATTCCCTTTCCTGCTCCAATTATTTAATTTCCCATTTCGAACTCCTTTGCCTTGTGCATAGATTTACCCGCACAGCTATACCCATCTGTACAATACAATCACAGACCACAGTTGTGGAGCTGATTGGTGTTGATTTGATTTTTATTACCTGTAAATAAATTCCGCTATTATTTCCGCTTTTCAGTACTAATAACTGTACCGCCTTGAAGGATCAATTCAATTTTGAATTCAATTCAAAGCACTATGGCACAATATGTACACACATTTATCTCTAAGGAATATGGATTTTCAGGGCGGGGGAGTTATATAGTCAAATTTTCAAATTGGAAAGTAACCAAGTAACTAGCAGCTGACTACAGGGAATTACATACATGTACGACCATTGTTCGGGGACTGCCTATGTGTTTGTACAACCAAGCAGGTTTGAATGATTATAGAAAATTCAGGTAAAATATGACAATTGAAAATTTCTCCGTACCGCATGCATACACACAACTCGCTGCATTAAAAAACAAACTAAAAGATACACATACATACAGGAAAAGTAATCCGGAAATGAACATGCAAAAAAAACTGAGCACAAACCTGCGACTACAGCCGCACAATAAAAATGCAACACCAGTCAGAGTGAGAACAATCAAAGCCGGGTACACCCAGCCCACAACGAGAAACCAAAACCAAATTATTATCATTTGTGCTCGCATACATGTATCTGTATATGCAGTATGCACATACTAATAACATTATTATTACTCCTTTACGAACTTTTGCAAAGGGAGGTGCATGTCTATACTCTCCGCTTTCCGTAACGTAACAACAACAACACATACGGCAAGAGTCCAAGTGAACAGTGAACACAACCATAAGCGTATAATATGTAGGTATAGTAAATGCTCATATCTGAATCTGAATCATGCTGAATGGCTGACTCCAAAAAGAAACATCTACCTCCGCTTTACACCACAAATGCAAGAATGGTAATCTAATTTGCTCATAACCCGACTCACTCCATGGTTTTCGAATTTTGGCTACTAATATATTAATATCTCTGACAACGAGGTTATATAGGTCCCTGGTCGCGGACTCCCGACCGCCTACCAACCCACACCACAGAGTACGAACACGGAGTGGGATTATATACTGCGATTCCATATTCTAATTATGTACAAACGAACCTCAATTCAATCAAAACGTATTGAAAAAAATACAAACGGAGTAGTAATTACAAAGAACAGCACAAAACGGCTTCCTATGCATCTCCATTTACCAGAATTTGCGTTTTAGTTTAGTAGTGTTTTTGTGACAGGCTAAACACGCATAATTATACGCATTCAATCAGAGTTACTTTTTTTTTCCGCAAAAAATTATAATATACGTACAGTACAGAAGAATATATAGGTACAATAGGTAAAAATATACGTATAGCACTATAATAGGTAGGTAACCTACCTACAGCAGCACGCCCAGATACATAAGTTTCCACGTTATGTAACATGTACACAACCCAAACACATGTGCCTCCAAAGGCTCTCGTAGCGGAAGTGAGAGGAAATAAGGAATTTTTCCAAAGCACAGTTTAATTCAAACCTTCACGCATTGCCGTAATTATCCTTTGTTGCGTAGCCTTTAAAATCAGAAATCTCTGTCTGGTCATCGAACTGGACAATAAATAAAGCATGAAATTGCAGACGACTGAAATGCATTTGCATTCTGATCGCGCTACAAAATCTCTATCTACAGATCTTATATATGTATAGTGGTCGTCCGTGCGAGTACCTTTGGTCTACATAATAATATGAGTCTCTCTACTCCAGCCCAGTGGGGACGATGTTGATGACAATGAAATTGAAAATCATGATCTCATTACTCTGTATTTATAAAACAATAAGAATGAAAATCCTTTCACGCCATCTCATCTCATCTCATATAGTTTAATCCAATCCATCTCATTTTGTATTTTTATTCCATTTTTGAACTTTTACATTAAAGCTCCCGAATGCTTCTGAAACGTCAATTCGATTTCAAATTTCAGCTGTAATAGCATATACGGGAGGGAATGGATGCGGATGGCTTCACTTCAAAAGTGTTTTCTTGGCCCTTATGCAAACCTACCTACAAATTCTGCGTGCTGTAGGAATAGAGAGGAAACCTGATACTCTTGTAAATTAAAGGAATTTTAGGTGCAAGTACGTTGTAGTGAGTACTTACGACATGTCTAGAAACTAGAATAGAGTTGGAATTCTCATAGATGTACAAGTCGACGTCGACAGTGGATGTGCATGCATATATGTAGGTATGTAGGAATGGGACTTTGGAGATTCTACTACACGGAAAAGTCAGATCATGTTCCAGAGAGGTAGACGTAAGAGGTAAAGAGATGCAGGGAACAAAGATCTGTTGGCCTCTCTCTCTCAAAATGGAGAGTTGGTATAGTTCCACACGTTCTCCCGGTGGACTCGTCAAAAGAAAAGAAGAAGAGGAGGAAACTCTAAAACTCCAAACCAAAATAATACTTTGAAAAAATCCTATCCTCCTCGTCCACGCAGTCAGCCTCCCTTTCACCACAACACACATTTTTCTTGAACAATAAAAATCGATTTTCGATTCTAACTCTTTTGCCGCCAATCCATTTTAACATGGCCCAGAAGCTCACAATGAAAAATTTGTTTAAGATACTTCCCATTTTATCCCTCTTTTCCCTGTCTTCCCCTCATAAAAAAAAACCTATGTAGATAGAGCCTACACGGAACATCTCCAGGTACTTAGCTATATCAATATCTAAATTATGTGTATTAGCTAGAGAGAAAGGGAGAGAGAAATGCCAAAATGCTAAAAAAAAAGGGTAAAAAGGGAAAAGAAATCCTATACCTACGTACTCTTTAGTCTCACAGTACTCAACATATGCACGTAGGCACTATATAGGTACAGAAAATGGAGAGCTCCCCCATAAATACCTCCATTCCCATTGACATGATGACAACGAGAGAGCGATGAAAGTGAATTTACCTACCTTTTTCTTCTTTCGACTCCAGATTTGAATTCTCAATTCAATTCCAATTCCCTAAATTATTGTGAGTGGAATAGAAATTAGAGATGGGGATTGTAATGCACACATTTTCCCTAGAGAGTCCAAGATATATAGATGGTTCGGCCGTCTCGGTTGAGAAGGAAAGAAGTGGAATTAAATTTGGAAGTAGCATGATTTAACAACCTTTACATATGGAGGGAAGAGCGCGGAATCGAATTTATTTCCTATGATCACCCTCTCCTATATAGTCATGATGGTCATGCCATCATGAATGTATGTAGTAGTCTTAGTTAGCATTGTAAACTAATTATTTCCTCCTCATCCCAATCTAAACAAATTACGATTGACTTGGAAACTGGACACT
>JAQFZE010000924.1:0-21230 GCA_034695245.1 Dicyrtomina saundersi | reverse complement strand
ATGCATTTTTAATACGTATTCTCCTGTAGAACATGCATAAGCTTTGCATGAGATGAAAACATCCAGAAGTCAACCATGCTTTGAACAGGACAGAGGACTTTCACTTGACTTACTTTTGGCTTGGCAACTAACTCTACATACAAGCAAACAGGATAGCATTGTTTCGATCTCTGAAAGCATACTTTCAATTTCATCTGCTGTCATATTATTATGCTAATCAGTTTATTTTTAGTATGCAAGTATGGGGATTACAATAGGCATAGGCAACTAGGCACTAAATTACAAAATTATAATGAGTAATTAATTATTTCCATGTAATTATTTTGTGTCACTATACTTCATGAGACTCCCGCAGATACGAACAATTGGAATTGCACTGTGATCTGTAATGTTGCAATGACAGTTAAATATTTTTTCCGAACTAAGTTTTAAAAAATCTTCCATTCTTATAGAATTCGAGAATATTTCAAGAAAGTAAGCTCAAACATGATTACCAGAAGTATAAATGGAGCTATAGATATAAGCAGCTTAAGGTGAAAGACTGTTTTCAATTTTTATAGTTTTAGCACACCAGGCAAGGGTTTTCAAAGGCTGTCATATATAATCTGAAATGTATGGGAGAGTATAGGCTTAAAATAAATTCTTGTATTATACATTTTTCATTGTTCCGTGACGCTGCGTTGATGTTGAGTCGGGGTTAAGACGCCGTTTGAGCTCAGATATCGGTTTACAAGGTCCCCGCTCACGTCGCCTAGCTCACTCTTTTCCACTGCACATTGGTCTCCCTTCTACTTCTACCTCTGCCTCTGATCCAGACTCCATCGAATCTCCTAATGATAACACTATTGCTCTGGTTTTGAGCATCAGATTTGCATATGGTAGTCATCTGTTCGTTTTTGGAAGGTTAAACCAATACTGGGGAGCGTTGACTCAACGTTTAAAATTACTAATACGTGAATAAAATTTGACTTGTTCGTAATTTTGAATGCTAATTCAGAGCCTACACTGGATTTTGATTTGATTCAAAGCAGAAAGATAAATTTCGACTACGTCAGTGCCACTGCACTAGCCACTATGTTGAACCTTATATTTTAAATTTTAAGAATCATCCATGCAAGTCATGCAAGGCAAAATTATGTCGAGGAGGAAAATGTATTTTATAAGTCTGTTTTTACAAGAAACAAAGGACGGCATATCACCATTTATGCAGTCAAAATTGAAAATATTCTAAGACTTCCTCCTATATTTGACACTTTGTATTCACTAATAAATTTAAAATGCACATGCAATGGCTTGGGACTTGATTACGCCCACATATCGAAACCCAGCTTAGAATAACGTAAAAATAACGTGTTCATATCTTAACGTAGGTAAAAACTACATACACTTAATATTAAAAAGTATAGGTATCTCAGAAAAAAAATTTCTTAAATTTATTTTTCATACGGGAATAAATTATATTAAATCGTTTTCACAACACCAATTCGTATGGCTCCCTATTCTATGATTTTTTAGAAGCGGCTGTGTAGAAGTAATACAACAAAAAACGAAAAAAAACATTTCGTAATAAAGGGAAAGAAATCCAAACTGCATATTAGAAGAAAAACGCGAGTATTTTCAAAAAGGAAGAGAGAAGAGGGAGGAGGCGTGTCGGGATGAGTTAGTAGATTTGCTGCACCTGAAAGCTCAAGATGGATTGTCCGTCACTCTATTTTTTTAAGCAGAACACAATCACATGTAGGTACATGGTGTACCTATACCGCTGAAAACTTGTATATGCGGCATACGAGGAGTTTGTTAACACTCGATGTATTAAAATCGACTTCTACGTAACTTTGGGGCAGTCAAGCACTAATACATTCGTTTCTTGTGTGCGTGTGCGGGACTTGTCTTTTATCTTATAGTAATTCCCCATCAATACTCAGGACCTTCCACCGGATGAATTGAGTCCCAAATGTATAGGTGGTAGTATTAGCATTTCACACGTATTTTTTTCTAGTTTGATAACTCAACCGAATAACAACGATAATTTATTTTCTTAAATTGAAAACAAAGAAAAACGTTGCGTGATAGTTTTCAGATTCAATTCAGTCCCAAAATGACAGATACAAGTGTTGATGATTTGTGGCCAAATTACCTAAAAGATCCATTTTAACCATGAAAACTCAACTGTTTTCAAATAGACACAATTTTTGAATTGTAGAATCAAAAGCCAAAAAATAAAAGTGGTGGCCAAATGGCAAAATATAACGTTCCTTCCGATATACAGCACCAGCTGAATACATTTGTGAAGAGATAGGCTGACGACAGGCCGACCTTCGAGAGGGGCTTCGAGGCTTGTGAACTGAATTTCAAGGCGATAAGGGGAAAAAGGCAAGCGTAAGACATTTTGGTTGACTGGTTGACAGGACGCTCGCTTTCACTTGAGCATCAGAGAAAGCATGTTTTTCCATTGCATTGATCATGTAAAGCCGAGAAATGTGACGTTCAAATTTTCCAAGTGTCTGATTCTTGGGAAGTTATGTAAATAAAATGCGGTCAGGGTATCAGTACCTCTTGGAGATACTTTGTAATTTCTTCGGCAGGGTATATTTGTCATTCCCTGATGTATGTTTACAAAGATTTGTCTGGGCATGAGCTACTTTGCCATATAAGCATGAAGTAGGTTTGAAGCTATACAGACCTTTAGTCACGTGGCCCATTGTTGCGTGTTCAATATAATTATGGAAATTTGGTTCAAAGTCGGCAGGGCATCGACAATCGCAAGTTTCTTATTTGCAGTACTATCATTGGGCCTTAAGTTCCATATTGTACCATAGCATTGGGAGAAGAAAGTGAATGTTACTGCTACTTGTACGTTGCTATTTTGGGGATTACGCTTTTACCGAAACCATATATTATTATGTATATTAAATGCTAAATTTTGTTTACTGTTTACAGGAAAAATTCCAGCGAGAGTTTAGAGCACGATTGCGATGCATCAGTTTTTGCCCCGGACATCGCTCAGATTCGCCATGCTCGGAAGTTGTGTCCGATTATGACAGGACCAAAGTAAGTCTTATAGTCATAACATCAAGTTTTAAAGTCAACACCTACTTAATTAGTACCCTTAAAATTATGACGAGTTAAGCCCATTCTACGCAAAAAGATTTTCTCAGAACTTGAAATGATACAATTGAATTCTAGCGTAAATATCTCGCGTAATATATAAAATTGAAGACTTTTATAATTATTATCTAGATTCGAGCATCATACCGTTTTCATGATGTACGAAATCAACGGAATGGCGTGGAGCTGTTCTCTAACAACATCAACTCTCATCGTGGTGCGGGGAATAAATCCCGGAAGCACCATCGTATGAATATGAATCCGAAGGTCAAACAAACTGGAATTCGGCAACTTGAAGACTTTAGTGGAGTGGTGGAGTCGACTTCGTCCACGAAAAATACGAACACAAAGGGAAAAACACCCCCATCATCTCCTTGTGAAGTGGATCAAAGTATTTCAACTCATCTCGCCATATTGTGATTTCAAATTATATAACGTCGCAAGCATAAAAACATATTCTAAGATCGATTTAACTCTGGAGGATCGAGTTATTTTGTCTCCGAGGCATAATATATGTTTAGTGTTGATCCAATTAAATTATGATTTGGGTCAAGAATATACTGCCAATGCCAAAAGAATGAAACCTGAAACTATAATATATTGTAGTTCCACTCAACATTTTCGGTTTATAATTGTATATTTTAAAATATAATATTAATCTGTACTACTATTTTATACATGACTTCTACAACACTTGTTGTCACAAAGTGTGGCGCCATGAGCTACTCCACATTTGTGATTTTGTATAGTCTCGTAAAGAATTAATAATGTGTTGACTGGATTCAATCGTCGTGTTTTTATTATAATATATTATTATATGTTGTTACTGAAATAGACGTTTTCAATGCGGGTCAATAATATGTGGCACTTTAGCAAGCAGTTCGCCGTGTCAATTGATTACATTATTTATCTGAAACAGGATTAGATAACTATGACAAGATGACAACACAACACCACATTACAACTTTGCCCTGCAACTATACGCATGACGCATATATGATATATTTAAGAATGCAAGGTAACCAGACAAATTGTCATTTGAAATCGATTAAAAGTTGGAAAAAACACCTTGCTCTGCTTGCTTGAAAACCGAGTAATAAGAATTTATTTGTAAGCTACGCAAGCATAGTAACTTAAAATGCTCGAGAATATCGCGCACTGCTCAGAGCTGCGAATAAAGAGTTTCCAAAGCTTATTTTGATCTTTTATATGTAAATAAATATATAGAATAATACAACTATACAGGGCGGTGTACTAATTTAAAAAGACTGCATATACTAACTGCAAGATGAATCATTTCTGTAAAAATAGGAAAACTTCTGCATTGGGTTGAAAAACCCAGAAACTATATCTATCCATCTATATAATAGATAAGATGCAAACATTTGATCAAAATTATAGAAAATTTAGAAGCTACAATATTCAATAATAATTCGAAAAAGCAAGATTTAAAAAAAACTGCCTGGCCGGAACAGTGGTGTGGTGACAAAGCAATACAGAATTTGTACCCAAGCAGTGACACAAAGATCTTTTTTACGTTTAAGTAATTATTATATGCTTATGTATAGGAAACGTTTATGGTCAGCTTCGCTTAACTCGGCGCGTGCTGGTCAGATTGCGACGATGTTCTTATAATGAGTTATTGTGGCATTTTTTCTCTCTCTCTCTCTTAGTTCGGAAATACTGAAATTGAGATTGATGATATCTAAAAAAAATTCACTCGAATTTTAAAGTTAACTAGATTGTGTAATAATAATTTATCAGTCAATTTACCTTGATTATTGTTAGTTGAGTGTCGAGTTACCTTGTTGACCCACAGATATATACCTGATGTGATAAACCTATAGATTATGTGTCTACATTAGTGATAACTCTCTACACCTATACACAATTAATATTTGTTTTGACATGGATGAACTTTGCGTGTGGTTTAATTATTTGATTATTTCTTTTCAAGATGTTGCACACGCATACTATGATTGATTATATCTCTACTTATTTACTCTACTATATGTAGTTATTTTGTATTTTCAGATTCCTATTAAAATTCCGGCTCTCTCCCCTACTATAATACAATATAGAGAATAGTTAATGTTTCTACGACATTCAACATCTGTGATGCTACTTATATTATGTAAATAATCTAAATATATATATGACTTTGTGAAGTAAATAGTTTCTCAAATGATTAAGTGCAGCCTCGTTTGTTCTTCGGATTGTTTGATTCGTTAGGTATTCTGTTGAAAATAAAAGCAAATATTTATGAGTGTTATGATTTTCACTGGTAGTACCTACTTAATTCTTCATTCTATGGACATATATATGCAGCATTATCATCAATCGCGAATCGTCACCTCCTTAAAAGCAGCAAACTGCATATGATTCCCTGTGGATGAGTATTTATTACAGGTATTTCCAAGAAAGAAAATAATTATATACGTCGCTTATTTAGGTATACCGTATTTGCCCGAATAAGTGCCGGACCTCAAATAAGCACCGAGTTGATTTTCCAAAAAATTTAATACGCGAAGGGGATTTTCAGTTTTAGTAAGAGTATGAAAAGAAAGTTGTGTCGTAGATATACCTTATCTGCCCGTGTCTCCAGTGTCGATTATTCGTTTATGCTTCATTGAACTGGAGGCTCATTGCTATACTTTAAAATTATTTTAATCAAGTTAATACATGAGATTGTAAACATGTTCTGCATAATAGTTATTGGGCTTACTTAAGTGAGTTTTTATTTCATATCCTCAATCTAAAAATAAATAAAAAGCGCCGGACTATCAGTCCAAAACATTTAATAAGCGCCGGTATACGCTCGTTCGGTCAAATACGGTATTAAGTAATTACCTAAAAATGCACTAAAATTGTGGAGGTAAAAATTTAATGAGTAAATAATGAATTTAAGAATTTTAAAGCGCTGTGAATATTAATATCTGAGGTCTGAGGATAAGCATATGCTCAACAATTGAATGTTTGAGCAGACTACGGTTCAGACAAGACAAATTGTTCCTCCCTATCAATCTTGTAAATTATTTAGGATAAAAATTCAGTTGAGTTGAAAGACGTCAGGTACGTAATGCTAATTACTAAACTACCTAATGAGTTCGCATCCAGGCTGAGAAAATGGAATGGTCATAGATAACTCGTGCATATAATATAACTTTAACATTCAAGCAAATAAAAATATTTAATATAAGCCTTTATATATACCCCCCTACCTTAACCTAGCAGATTACATTTTAATAGCATGGATGAGAAGGTTGTTTATTGTTTACTTATAACTTGAAGAGTAGTTGTTTGTGACAGGAGTGCAGAGAAGCTGTCCAGCTGCAAAGATTATGCTGATGCTACGCTATTTACCTAGGTAGTTTTATTCTTGAAATTCCAAGCTTTCAAAATATGATTTTATCACTGCCGTCTGCCGTATATACGTATTATGGTTCATGCTTAATTGACTTTTTGACCTTGATGGAAGTGGTTCTAGTAGTGATTATAAATTAATGTTTTGTTTTAAATTGGATTTAGAATGGAACATGAAGGAGGAATAATCCCTGTTATTAAAACCAAAATTGAAAGAAAGGTTTTATTAAAAGGCGAAGAAGGGAAGAGGGATGACAGAGCTGTTCAGAGCGACATCTCCTGTCTGCGTAAAGGACGTATAAAAGCAACCTATGTTCAAACCCACAAATCAGGATTACCAAGAGTCTGTCACAAGTCTCAGATTGGAAAGTGTAGGGAAATTGAACTTTAAGTAATTCGTCCACCTTTTAGATGGACGAAGACGAAGTAGACAAAGTTGTCATTAGAAATAGAAATTATAATATCCGAATATTCGACATTTAGCCTTTTTTGTGATTAATTATTTACAGTATTTAATAAAGACTGCTTTTACTTTAGGGACAACGCCGTTTTTTAGTTTATTCTTGCCAAAACCTTCGTAATTGTGAATACTGACCACGGTTACAGTCAGTGTGTTGTGAACTCTTTTATTACTTTTAACTCATTAATATGTGAACAATACAATTTGAGACTTGAGTGCTATAAGTATAATTCTTGTGTGGGTCAAGAAGACGACAGCTACTAACTGTGATCTGACGGAAAAGGATTTACAAAGGAACAGGAGACAGGACCAACACAAAAGTAATCATAGCTTTAAAATTATTGACAGTCAACTCAGGGGCATGGCAACTATAAGCCAAAAACGGAACTGTGTGTAAAATTTGAATCAAAATTTTATTGAAGGGAAAGAATTTTTAATGTAATGGAATAAGTATTTTATTATTAGGTTTGTTATTAAATTCATTTTCACATGCTACATTGTACAGGCAGACATATACTTAGAAGCTCAGCCATTACAAAAGTATCCAAGTTCCCATTTCTATTTACTTTTTTTAAATTACAATTTGAAATTATGTTTTCGACCATTTTTTTAAACCCCTAACTAAGTGTATAATTCTCTGTTTAAATGAAGCTTATCATGATAAATGCATTAATCATAATTAACTAACGTAGTTAGGGGTAAATGAAACGATTACGCTTCCACAAATACGATCTACAATTACACATATATTATAGCAACTAGATTTAAATTGAATAGTGAAAAAAAATTTTTTGCATTTACTTTTAATTATTCTGAGGTAATGTAGTATAAGGGTATTAAAGTAAGGGTTGAAAACTTGTTAAGCATGAATTAATTTTAGGAACTGTGTAGTACACTAATAGGAAATTAGCTATTATAGCTAAGTCCATTAGTTATAGCTGACTAATAGATAGCCTAATAGATTATATCATACATTCAATTAAAAATTGTATTTTTAAGCGTAGTGGTAGTGCTTATATGTGAACTATTTAATTTTTTGGTGACTTTCAAATGCTAACTAATAAGAACATTCATATTCTAGGTATTAAAATACTCAGCGTTTATTTCTCTATTAACGTGTAAATTATTAGAGTTTCAAACAAAAACATGTAAAAACTAAATGCAGTCATTTGAAGAAGGTCCAACAATCCAGAAAATGGTAAAAATGGCTTAAGTGTGACCCACAGGTTACTTATTAATATGAGCCATAGTGAATTCTAGGGTCATGAAAGGCTGTATGGACTTCCGCTACCCGGGCATTTGCTAAACCAGACATTTGCTAAACCAGACATTTGCTACGAACGACAAAACCTGGGACATTTGCTACTAATGTACAAAAATTGTAGCTATGGGCTATGAACATCGCTCGCAAAGGATATCCAAACATATTTTTGATTATGAGGAGGAGCTGGTGTAAATGATAATCATATAATAGTAATAATAAATAATCCATTCATTTAGTCGATTTGCAGCCCATACAACGTTATTTGGTATATACAGATATAATCTTTACTGGATAATGATTGGTTTAAATACTTGCTAGGAAAATAAATATATTATTATCTTTCTTACACTATGACCGCTGTATTTGCTAACAAGACAAAAAATTGAAGACCTGCGGTGTTATTCCGTGGTAGTTAATGTGATTACTTTTTACTGTCTATATTTTAGTTACTACTCATTAATTACACCTAACCGAGATGCATTCAGTAATTCAAACTTTAGGTAATAATTTACGATATGTATATATTATAATGTTATCTTGTTAGCACATATTGCGGCGATATTGTAAGAAAGATATTTATTTATTTCCTAGCAAGTCTGTATTATTTAAATTAACTCCTACTTGTACTGACAAATATATTTGGACATCCTTTGCGGCGATGTGAATTATTCAAATGTTTTGTACATGGGTAGCAAATTTAATGTCCTAGGTTTGGCCGTGGGTAGCAAATGCCGGGAAGCAAATGTCCGTATACCCCATGGAAGTACGTAGAATCAAAATTATTTTACAAATAGCACAGCAGTGCGACACCAGCCTATACACGTACCAAAATTGATTTTCCAATTATGCGATTTCCCGATGATATTACATGGGTTTCCCTGAACCACTGTATTTTGCCTTTTTTATGTACATGTGTTTAAATAACGAAAATTAAACTGTCACTTATTAGATCAAGTCATGGCTTATTTAAAAGAGGGCTATTTTCTATTCTATTTTTCTGAGTAGAATACCAGTAAATGAAAGGTGGAAAGAGTCTTACCAAAGAACTATTTGAGGTTCAAACACGCTTTAGCCTCATCCTCTAACATGGTTCACATAAATCACTTTTGTTAAAAAGTCCAGGTTCTTATTAGTGACCCGTGATACATCCTATGAGGTGTTATGCTTACGGTTTGTAGCTGAATGAACCCTTCTACGAGCTAATCCAACAATACTCTCAATAAAATTGTCAGTGACAGTTAGATATCGCAATCCGAAGTTGGCGCAAAAGAATTTAAAAATAAAGTTGTTTTGGAAGTCCTGATTCATTTATTTCTAGCATGGTAATTGAAATGGGATTGAGATTTTTTGCAAAAAGTAATACTTGTAGGTTAGAGCTATCTAAACAGTGTGACTTCAAATTTGTATTAGTGATGCATCTGAAAACTATAGCCGTGTTTCACCATTAGGGATGGTTCACAATAGGCTCTCTACTGCTAATCGTATCACTAACCATTAATTACTTTTGTTAGTTATTATCAATGCATTTATCATGATAAGCTTCATTTAGATAGAGTATTATACAATTAGTTACAAAAGTTGTCGAAAATATAATTTCAATTTTGTCCTGGCCAAGCCTCGGGTGACCTCACAGGCGAATGTTACGCATGTTTTGTATGAAATTCAGAGTATACCTATGTTCCACATCATTTTGTCAATATCCGTTGAGATTTGCGCATTTACGCGACGATGTAGTGAAAAGAGTCATGATTTTCCCTGTTTCTATGTTATAACAAATTTACATGAGCTCGACCTCGTTGTCGTTTGTCCCCGTTTGGGGCTGTAGTGATCCCGTGATCAAAGTGAATGTTGTTGCTTATGGCTAACATGTTTGAGAGGTAAACTGACATTCCCTCACCAAGATCAAACCTAAGACATTTCCTACCCACAAATAATGTCGAAATAAAATAAATTACAACAATAACGAAGTCGAAGTCTACTCTTACAATAACATACAATAAGGTTGGTTATCTTTTTACGCGATGTATGGTTACCTTTTGTGTGGGTAGGAAATGTCCTAGGTTTGGACGTGGGTAGGGAATGCCAGGGCCAGGGTAAGAGGAGTCCTGGTAGGAAATGTCCGGGTAGGAAATGTCTTGAGAGTGTGTGTACCAAATTTCAATTTTTCATCGGATGTCGGAGTTTAAATCGAGAAAACATTGACAGTGTCCCTATTTCATTGAGACACCCATTTTTCGGATTGTAATTAATTGCATCGGAACCAAGTGACCCATGCGGGTCAACCAAAGTTTATGTACACCAGGCGTCTTCTTAATGTAGGTACTTATCTAGTGGAAGTACCTCGGGTGCCCCGGGTGCGGGAGAAGGATTAGACTTGAAAATATGGGTGTTCTCATTTCATTAAGACATAATGTAATTCTGTGGTGGCCCTTGCAGAGCATATTTTCAGTTTTTCAAAATTATCGTAAGGCCACGTGAAAGAGCTTCCTAAATACTAAATAGTAGATTTTTTGAAATTTAATTAAAAATTGACGTAATACTTTTTAAATGCAAACGACGTTTTCTTGCGTTTACGCAATTAATGTTAAACTATTTCATACAAACAAAAATTGGCGGGTAAAGCACAGTTTATTACTTGCAGTGGCCGTTCTTCAATGCAGAATAAGTACCTACCGTATATTCTATAATAATGCGCGGGACTGTAATACCACGCGGGTTTGAGAGGTCTCAGTTTGAATAGTACGCGGGTCTGGAATAGTACGTGAGTCTGTTTTAGTACACGGGTGGGGAGAAATGATACAAAAATACTCAAATCTTCGCGAATGTGAAATTACAACGTAATTAAATTATTTAAATTATCTGTTTTTGTTAAAATCTGTTTGTAAATAAAATATCAGTTTTGATAATCTTGTTGTTTGCAAGGTGATGGCTGGAGAAAATAACTTTCATGAACTGGGAATTTGTACATTTTATTTAGTACGCGGCGCGGGTCTGAGAGGTCCAAATTTGAATAAGTTTGCGGCTGCGTAAGTGGGGTATTCAAATTGAGCTTCTGTAAGATTTTTCTTTTCGGTTGTTTTTGCGTTGGTGCCCATTGCTCCTCCCCCGAATAATACTGTATAGGCGCCACGCCACTGTTTGATTAATGGCATGCCATGTCAGATATGGTGTTTTTTTTCTTTCCTTTGTTAGTTAAATAGGACAGTTAATAAATATCTTAAATAAATCAACCTTCACGAAAAGGAATATCTCAAAAATTTTATTGAGTGAATTATGAAAACCTCTATTATTCTATGTTAATTTGGTGGCGCCCTGTTTCGTCCTAGCAATATTCGTCGTCGTTTTTTCTAGCTCCATTCGTCAAAAATGGGTAATGCTATACGAAAGTAATGTGAATTCGCTGTGATGTGCAAATTAATTTACAGTGTATCTGCAAAAAGAACAGTCGGTTAGAATTCATTCATATTTAGTTAAAATTTCTTGCTGCCTTTTATTTTAGGAGGGTGGTAATAACTAATATGCTGATTTATTGCAGACGGCATGTGAGATGTGACCAATTTGTTCTTTAGTCACCCTTGTAATTTCGAACATTGTCTTGGGGTATCACCTTACAGTGTCCCACTTGAGTAGGAGTACTAAGCTTTTCGTGGCTTGCTCCCCTCATGCGGGTTGCTCGGGTGAGGTAATGATTTTCAGATGACAACTAAATAGTGTGTATCTAAACTTTGGTTGACCTCCATGGGTCTCAGTAAGTAATTGCTGTTGCCGTATAATTAATTTCAACATCAATATCACATTATCTGATTATACAATAAAAATGCAATGCACATATGCATATACATTCAGAATGGTTTATGTATAACTGAACAGTGGAGCAGCATTCAAGTAGCATACTCCGAGGTGGGGTAGGTGGATGAAAATGAAAGTCTGATATCGTCGATGAAGGATCAGATTCATATCCTTCCATTCTTCGATAGAAGCAAATCCGTATCCTTTCAATTTACTCTAAAACCAAAACAGTTAGTAATATCGATGGAAGGAAACGAGTTTGCTTTTAGAGAAAATCGGAAGGATACAAATTTTATTTCAGCGAAGAATGGAAGGAAACGCATTTGATCCACCGACGATATGTTACTACATGCTGCCCCTGCAAACCATGAAACCACCGGATACCTTATCACCACGGTACACTTTGCCGATAAATATCTGAGATCTGCACTACGGACTACGGCACAATACGGAGTAAAACGATTTTTCAGTACATCACGTCATTCCACAGCGCCCAAAGAATATATTATTTTTCTAACTAGTAAGTTAGGTTTTTAAATATCCTTAGACGTAACCATTTCGTATAATTTATCGAACCGCAATAGATTAGTCAGAATCAGTAACTTAATAAACAAACTCTCTGGTATGTTACAAGGAAAAGACGAAACCTACAGTGTGTCCCGTTGAAATAGCCTCACCCCGTTTTCGGGGGATAACTCCCCCCCCCCAATCACAACTACAAAAAATATTGTCATGACAGTTACCGGTTACCGCTTTGGTCAACCTCTACTGGTGCTACGGTGGCCCTGTGACAAAAATTGATGTTACCAGTCATGACTAATGTATTTGAGAGTGCTCACACGAAAATTTAAAATTTTCCCTTGCTTGAATCAAAAGTTATGGGACTTTGAATCGAAAAAACCGCGGGGTGGGGCCATTTCAAAGGGAAACCTGGTTTATAATTTGTTGTGTACGAACAGCTTGACCTACACAGGTCAACTATAGCTCATTAGTTAGTCGACATTCAAAAAAATTTTAATAATTTTATCGCCGGAGTAGTTGCGATTGGGGGGAGTTATCCCCCAGAAATGGGTGAGGCTATGTCAAAGGGACACACTGTAAAGTTCAAAGTTGTATATTTTGTGTGTTGCATTTTAAAGAGATCCAGTAACATGAAGTTACTGGAATTCTGTTCAGGCCAATAAATAGGCCTATTGCACAGCAATATTTTTTACTATGAACTATGTCTCTATTTGTTAAAGTTGATTTGTTAACTCGTTATAAAGTATGCGTGAGCAAGAACGAGTTTCCCACTAAACTTTCAATTTAATTTCTAAACTTTACCTATTTAGTTAGTGACTAGTATGCCTATGAATTGCTCCGAATTGACAATTAAATTTGACCATAGGTCTGGCATTTTTCAAAGGCCGAAACAAAAGATGGAAGCTATGCAAATTCCCGTAATTCCAGCACATAGTCTTTCTTGTAATTAAGCGAAACTAATCAAAACTATTCACAAAATAGGATAGATGTTTTCTAGCAATTGCTGATAGTACCATTAGCTAGGGTCAACCTTACCGTTGTACCGTATTTTGCCTAATACTACGCGGGTCTCTAGTAGAACGAGGGGGGTAAGCGTCGGATATTTAATACAACGCGAGGGATTTGTAATGCTTTAACGTTACGTGCTATAACGCGGATCTCTAATACATCGCGAATGGTAGACCTCCGAGTTTTAGTATAATGCAGGTCGTTGCATTAGATAAAATATGGAAATTTGTTCACAAGAAATTTTGAAGATTGTGATTCTGAGATTACAAAACAATCACAATTTACATCGTTCACAATGTATTTTAACAGCCTACGATTGTGATCGTGAATGTACTCAAAACGTTAGCTAGCGACGACTGGCAAAACCAGGTTTGTAATCTTTAAAAAAAATCGGAATTTGGAAAATTTGTGATTTTATTGTAGACAGTTTAGGAATTTTTCAAAATTCCACAAAACGCTCCAGTATTTTTGTGTAGCCTACCAAAAAACAATTTTTTTGTCCAAATCGGTACGTATTTGTCAGCGCTACAGATGGGGGAACTATCACTCAGAATGTACTCTCAAATTGAGTTCAATAGAAATTCCGGCATGGTGTCGAAACCCTGCTTTGTGTACTTGGTAGCAGGGATAAGAAATTGTTTGGACACCTTGTGCTAATTTCTGTTGAACTTAATTTGAGAGCACTTTCAAGCTCATTTACCCCTGATGGCGGAATATATGAAACTTTATATTTAGCTCTTGAGTATAGTAACGGGTATAGTATCATAAAAAATTAAAAACCAAAATAACTCGACATCCAGTAATGTTCATTCTGGCTATTGGAAGAAGAGTTCAAAGACAAATTTTTCCCTTAAAAGCTGAGTAGTGGGGAGACGGACATTTGCTTCCCAAACATTTGCTACCGAGACATTATTTGATAACCAACCACAAAAAACGTAACACACTTCGAATATATTCACAGAAGGTTTTGTCTAATAAAATAGTATTTTATTTACTACGTCTTGTGCCATTGTATTATTGTGGTGTACCGAATTGTTGGGATTTAGAATTTAGACTATTTTCCAGTGTCCCTTTCTTCGTTATATTTCTTTTAGTTATTAAAGTTAGTTATTTTTGCATGCTCTAAAAATTCAATTCTAATCACTACGTTGTATTAATATTATTCTTCCAAAATAAAATATTTACGTCTCTTCAATTTGTATATTTTTAGGCTGGCAAGACATTTTTTATCGGATCCCACGTGGTCTCGACTCCTTTCCAAATTAACCATCTCGGAAAGGTTTAGGAAGTTAAGCAGATGAGACTAGCGTGGTCGTAACGAATCGGCTGGAACGCTGGCTAGGTGACGACTGATTACTTGTGATTAAGACACTCTCAGACATCCCGAAGGTTTAACTACGTAGGAAGATTTAATAACATGCAGCTAAGGCATTGCTATTCCAGCAATTTATTTATACTTTGTCTGTGTGTTTCCCTCTATCTTGTGACGTTAATTGAAGTTGCTGGAGCAACAGAAAGTCACTCATCTGTCACCGATGAAAAAGCTAACATTACCTACTTGAACCAAGGAGATGACTTATCTGACAGTACTGCAAGCGATCTGCAAAAAACAAATGCAAGTACGCTGTACAGCAATAGCTACAGCTGTCCTAGTCACTGTGATTGTATTTATAGGTCAATCAAAAAATTGCTTGAAATTAATTGTCATCTGAAGGAAAACGATGCAAGCCGGAATCAGAAAGATGAACCAGCTCCAGTCAATGTTTCCCACGGAGTAAAGCATCTTATTATTAGAAATGCTTCGATAGATAACAAGATAATACTATCATTGTTTCCAGTAGTAGCTGAAAACTTTATGGTTCGCCTAGAATTACACCGCGTTACCTTAAGCCCGTTGGCGTTCTTCAATTCCCATTTGTTCCGTTTCTCTCATGACAGCCTTCAACGACTTGAGATAACTAGCGCAAGTGTTTTTCCGTCAGATACGCCAGATTCAACTGAGAAAACAGTACTCCGCCATTTTGGTCGACTCAAGGCATTGAGCAGCCTTATTGTATCGGACAGCAGTTCAGAGTTGTCCAACCTTATCATTCAGTCGCTACCTGTAGTAAATTCTATCAGCATAACGAATAGTTCCATCAAAGAATTGTACCCTGAAAACTTTGCTCACCTTATTTGGTTAAGGTCCTTAAATTTGTCTCATAACCGCATCACAACCATACCTGCTAGATTAACACAGAATCTTCGAAATCTAGTTTCACTTGACGTTTCGAGTAATTGTATCGAACATCTGCAAGAAAACGTTTTTGTTGGGCTGACTCTACTAAGACATCTTAATGCGAGTCATAATAAAATTCGTTATGTTGACACGGAAGTTTTCAATCCTCTAGCTGACGTGCAAGAAATTGACTTGAGCCACAATAATGTCATTCAAATATTTGAACCGTATTTTACCAACAATCGGAAGCTAAGAATTCTCCATATGAAAAACACATGGACTGCTAACACATTTATTGATTCTGAAACAAGTGCTAGATCTCAAATGGAAATGGAAAGACTCATCAATACACTTCAGTCTGTCCAAAATCTTGATTTAAGTGATAATCAAATGAAGATCATTCCAGAAACTTTAACCCACGCTCCTAAATTATCCCGCGTTTATCTTCATGGAAACCAATGGTCATGTCGCTGCCAGGACCGATGGTTTTTGTACTGGATTGAAACAACAAGCATATCCATCGAACATTTTAACAATACCAACCTTTGGTGTCATACTGGTTCAGCCCAATACCCTGTGAAGGACTTCTTGAACAAGCTAATTTGCCCAGATCCGAATATTTACAATAAAAATCCTAATAAATATTACACCCATTTAGGGCAAACAGCCCGTCTACATTGCCATACACAAGGCCCAAAATGGCCAGTTATTACGTGGATAACGCCAAAAAAGCAGCACATCAGCTACAAACACGAAAGCTTTCAGACAGAATCTAACAATACAAATTCAATATCAGCAAACCTTCACGTTTATCCAGACGGCAATTTACGCGTGAGCGGGGTCACTAATAATGACTTTGGTCTTTACATCTGTATTGCCCAGTATAAAGGCGTCGCCCAGTATAAAGACCTTAATATAACTCATTACGTTCACGTTGGAGTCGATACTTCAATTTTCAACCAAATAAGAATCAGGAGTTTTGTAATCGGCTGGATGACTAGTTTTGCGTTCCTACTAATTGTCGTGATTGCTCATGTCATTCGCATGCTTCTTCGCAGGTAAATAACTACTCACATAACCTTATCAGGTTCCGTATTTTTTAAATGATTTGTTCCATTAAATGTTTTTTAAATCGAAAATGTATTCACTTCACAGATGCGGATTGGAATGCGTTTCGGTTAGCAAAACATACCAAACTAGACGAGTTCGAGCGTTCTTTGAAAGCATTGAGCAGCATAAGAGTACCCAACTGGATTGGTTACGCGATAATTACAATATGCAGGTAAGGATATGTGCAAAAATAACTCAGCTGCATGCAAGGATTAGTCAAGAATCAGTCACTTCTTAAATACTTGTTTATTTGTTGAGTGTCTAATTTATTGGTTACTTTGATCCTCCGGTATGAAATTGTCAAAACAAATTTGAAAATGTTTACTCTCACGAATTTCGGCTCACATTAAAGTTATTGTGACCAGAATACATTAAAACTATTATTTTGCTTGAATTATATTTTCTAGGCAAGCAAGATTAAGGACAATTGTTTCTCTCAATTGGAACGAATACGGGACAGTTATACTATTCAGAGTAAAAATTTAACTGATATACGAGATTATGGAACGAGTCAAATACATCAGCTGCGAGATCAATATCACGATCAGGTAAGCAAGAGTGGAAAAAACCATTTATGTACTATACTAAATTACTAACGATGCGGCCTGCGGTATTCACTGCATTTTATTTAATAATTACGCATATATATTTAATTTGCAATTCTTAAAACGTATTAATCTTCGATGAAAATGTAAGCGCACAGATACCAGTCACCTACCTTCGTCTCCGTCTCCTTGTCCATATGTGTTGGTCTCCCCGAATATTCGTATCCAATTAGTTCCTAGGCAGAATTTAATGGTACAAACTGCCAAAAGCTTAGAAATTGAAGCTTGTTTTGTTTAATAATTTTCCAAGTCAAGTTAAGTTAGGCTGGATAAAAAAAGTTGCACTTATTATTTGGAGACAAATACCGATACGAAGTTATCCTTGAGGCGAACGTCAATGGAAATGAATGTTATCACAACCGTTGTAAGTGCCGTAGCCAATGAACAACCATATGAATAATATTTTTTAAATTTTAAACTAGATTCGGCGAGTATCTGGATATTCAGCTCATCAACTTTGCAAAGTGCGGGAGAACTACCTGTTCCAACGGAATCGTGTTTGCAAGTTCAGCAGCCACCAGCTCCTAAAATTACGGGAAACTTACAAGTGGCAAGCACAAACTCTAAACAAAATACTAGAAAATCTCCCTAGAACGCTGACCTTAGACACTTGTCGCGGAATTGGTACCTGTGGAAGAACAGATTCTATCTACCTGGAAGACATTAGTGAATTTCAGTCTATTGACAGCCCATATCCGCAACACATGCCTGCAACCTCCGGCTATCTAGAAGAGCTAGAGCATAAATCGTTGCTTATACCACCGGAATTTGTAGACTCGGAGGATCCTCGATTGAGTAGCAACATTGTATTACCAGATATTCAGTCATGTAATAATCTACTTACTATCGAGACTGAGTCCGCTCAAAGTCCCAAAGGTAGTCATGATAATTGTAAGGCAGGAAACCTAAAAATCTGATTAAACCTTTCAAATTGTTGTTATAGTCAAGAGATTTAAGTTTAGGTTGTAAAAGTTTTGAAATTTACGAATTCGTGCATAGAATTCTTATTTACGCCAAACGAATTATTTTGTTTAAACATAATCGCAGTATTTAACTTCAAGGTTTAATAAAAACCCTGACAAAGTAGAAAGACCTTTTGTTGTTTTTACGGTGTATTGTAACAAATGCTTTAATTATTATTGCGTTTTGACTTCTGAAATATTGTTAAAGTTAGCATAGATGTAATAAGTGTACGTCGTTTTACTAGAATCAGTTATACTTTTTGAATACAATATTAAAAATGAATGTAGACATACAAGTCAAGTGAGAATATACTGCGTATGAAGAGATTTCCTAAAAGTAGCCAAAAACTTGATGCTGCGAGCTCAACTTTGGTAAATATACGATGAAATTCTGTTCCATTTTGGTAGACGTATTTTGCCGTGAAACCACATATGAATGGGCTTTTCATACTGCATGATTAATCTTGGCAATACAAGTTCTTAAAGCATTGAAAATGTAACAATTTAAAGATATTAATTAGTAAATATACATTTAATAACTAATAATAGTTGTACTTAATTATATACTGAGATCTAAAGAAGCAAAGGGGCTTCCTACTGTATTGCAACCTTTTTGCTTTCTTTCTCCTGTTGCAGTGTATTGTGCAAAGTTTGACATCAATCAATTTTGTTCTATAAAGTTAAGTTAGAGAAATAGGCGGAAAAGTGATTACTATGATTAATGGAATGGAGTCTTCAATTACATACCTACTTATGAGATACTATTTTCCTTCTAAATATATTATAAATAACTCGATATATTATAAATGTGTGTAATATAGTCAAATATAGGAAATAAAAAGGTGTAATGCGTATCACTGTTTGTGTAACCTAAACCCAAATCATCAGTTCCGGTGCTCATGTTTGCCCCATTAATCTGTCGAGCAATATGCCAGCTAGTATGCATTTTCATTGTGTAACGTAGTTCCATAGGTTTCAAATGGTGGCCAGTATGACCTTGAAAGTTCCGTAATGGTAAAACAGAAACAACTTGAATTTTTAAAAAGAGCAGAAACTCTCGAATATCATTTTCACTCAGGCTCATGTAACTTCATGTAAGTTAGAGTAGCACCACTCAAACCTCATCTTCCTCGAACTTCCTTTATGTGTGAAAATTATTGTGCGGCATTTTATTTTAGAACTGAAAACTCGGGCGCATTTTTTAGGAAACAAACTTGAAAGCTGTGAAAAGAAACCTTCCGTAGAAGTTGCTTTAAACCCTAAAAGCTCATATACAGCTTGTTCCACTGAAATAGACTCAGTACTTTTTGGGGGTAACTTCCCCCCACGCATGAATAATTAAAGAGATCATTCTTTTTTGTTGACAATCAACTAATTATGTTTAAACTTTGGTTTCCCAATTGTACGTAAACAGTTTTCTCTGGTTAGCACATACCTGGAATTAAATACATACAACTGAGCGCATCAACTTATGGTAATGTTCAATCTCGAGTATCTCGTGACCCTATGTGACCTGCGTGAGTATTTACTGTTACACTGTTTTGTAGGTACTTAAATTGCATTTCAGCCCGACTTCCTTTCATTACATTTTTAATCGGTTGACATTTGCGTATGGAACATTAGGATAAAGTGGGGCAAGTCGCGATTTCCCGTGTTAATCAATGCTAAAAAATTTGATATGAGGTTGACTCGTCTTCCCCAATGCTACTAGTGCTACAGTCAGGCGCGTCGGAACGAAATTTTGTATGGGGGGGGACAAGATTGCCTAATGTTGCATAGATCACGAAAAATATAGAATTTTTCTAAAATTATGGGGGGGGGGCAAGAAGGCATCTTTTGCCACCCCATTGATTTTATGGGGGGGCACGCTGCCCCCCTTGCCCCCGTGGTTCCGACGCGCCTGGCTACAGTAATCCGTTAAGCAAAGTAAATAATTCGAGTCATGAGTAATTGATCTGAGTGTACGTGCACCTAGTTTCGTAACTTTTCATTCGTTATTACTATATGAAAAATATGAATCTAGGATTTAGGTGAATTGAGTTTAACGTTTTAAAATACCCTATTTTCGGCTTTTAATTATTTACATGAGGACCACTTGACCCCGTTTTTATCTAAAAAAAAATATGCAGCCGGAAAATTCCTTCTTGGACGGAAGTAAATTCTAGTGAGTGTAACGTTTTGAGATATACTGTAATTATATCATATTTAAGGCATTTTCCCGATTTTGAAAGGTTTTGAACTTTTATCATACCGTGATCTCGGCATCTCGTGGAATTTTTAATTTTACACACTGATTTTATATGTGTGCATAAAGGATTAACAGGCAAGTGCACCAGTCCAATCTGCTCTTCTCTACGTCCGTTGAAAAAGATACAATTTTTGAGGTTTAAAAAAAGGAGCTTATCACCTGTAGGAAGGTTACTCCTACTACCATCAACTTCGGGTGACACTAGCTGCACTTTTGGGTTGCCGGACATTTTTCCCATCGAAATTTTCTCCCCGGACATAATCCCCCAACCAGCAATACCAGACACTTCCCCCCAAACTCGTATTTAAAATACAGTAACTTCGCTTCTTACCAAGTAATATAAAGTCAATATTTAATGAATGTTTAAAAAAAAGGAAAACTAAGAATATCACTGATTAAGTATTGATAATGTGTATGTCTTATACTTCGAGAGTCTACATACTGAAGACGTTTTGTAGAATTTAATAATAAAACACTCATAGAGCGTTGAGTACCATTGGTAGCAGTAGGCACATTTTTTAGTGTGAGAAATTCCAGCAAATATGAAGAGAGAAAAGAAATTTTAAGTAAGGA
>JAQFZE010000923.1:0-21243 GCA_034695245.1 Dicyrtomina saundersi | reverse complement strand
CGTCTCACTCACACAGGACTCAGTGGTCTCATTGTCAGTTTTTATTCTCTCGTGTTGTGTCTCACTCGAGTCAGAAGTTTATAGTTTGTAGTTTTTTTTCTTTCTTTTTCTCTTCAATTCGTTCTTCATTTCGTCCTGTAGATTGTTAAAGTAATATACAGTAATAAGTAAATTATGTAGTAATCTAGTTAGACTCATTGTGTGTGAGTTGTACAAATTTCAAAGTATATAGAAACAAAACCAGCGTCATTTTTGTGCAGTAGTAGTTCATAATAATTCTATTGTCAATTGTGTAGTGTATATGGTTTCTAAGTCAAAGTCAACTTGGAACTTTTAATAACATTTTCGGAGACGGACTAATAAGCAACTCGAAAAAGCCAAGAGAGCTCCATTTTTCAAAACAAAAATACGTCAGTCATTTTTTTTTGATATATTTAAATCATTTGGAAGTTTTAGTGAGTATTATTGATGGTGCGGAGTTTTTCGTTGTCCAAAGACAAAAGACGTTGAACGTAAAAATTTATTACTGGAAGTGTGGAAGGTGGAGACGGAGAGACCGTTAGTTAGGCCGCCGTTAAATTCGTGTTTTTATTTGTGTTTCTAGAGTGATTCGAGTGCGAGGAAACGTTTTGTAAGACTTTTGAATATTAGAAAAGTATTGTTTATTAAATTGAACATTGTTTTAATCATTTTATTTCTCAAACCACGCTGTTTCTTTCTGCAAAATTGGAAAAAATACTTTGTATTAGTGATCTTAAATTTTTAAAATTACACCGCTCCGCGCCGCCTGACTAGGATTTTATACTAACGATTCTGTGCACTACCGGTAAGACTAAACTTAGTCAGTTCATTGACCAACTACATCTACTACTAGTACCATAGTACTTTTTATTTATCAGTATCAGTACATGATTATTAATTACTAGCATTTTTATTCTAAATTTAGGGTTTTTTATTTCATTCTCTCATTACGTATTACATACATTTTATACATCAAATCAGTCCGCAATTTCTTATTTTTAATTTCTTCATCATTCCCCATCATCATCATCTCATCCCATCAGTCAGTTAGCTGGAGCAGTCCTGAGTAGAGTAGTCTTAATCTAATGAGACATGTAAGTTTTAGATTGGATCCAAAACACGCACATTATATAATTTTTAATAATTTGAAATTTAGTTTTTTTGCACGGATATCAATCAAGATGAATTGAGGAGTGTGAAGGATAGGGTGTAGGAGACTATAGTAGAATCCATACTTAGCGTTTATTTCGGCTTGAGAGAATTTGACGGAGATGCGAGTCATGCGAGGGTCACGGATAGTAAACATAGAAAAGAAGTAAAGGAGGAGGAAGAAGAGTCAGTAAAAGAAAAGCAAGTAATCAACAAATATACATACACATTTATTTATTATTTTATTATATACCAGTGCGAATCTAAAATACGTCACGAAATATCAACTATGAAACTACGATAACGCTGACTCTGCACTAAATGTGTATCTGTCTGCCTGCTTGCTACTAGTACCCCGTTACCGTCTGTCCCTATGTCTCACAATCAGTATCTTGTTACTCTTCTGTTGGGACTCGGTTATCTGTACCCACTGCAGACAATAAATGCACATGCATATAGGCTCAGGGTAGTGATGTTTTAGAAGTGAGGATTAAGGATATCTTGTGAATCGGTGAGAAGTGAGAAGTTGCTAAGGGATTTCAGTAGCTGGATAATCTTTACATCTGCGATGCTCTTAAAAGCCATACATATATGCGTAATGTATGGAATACAACATGATGTATTTATTTCTGTTAGTGTTGCCGTTGCCGGTGTAAAGCAAACATGCAACTGATGCAACTAAAAGGAAGCAGTCCATAGAGAGAGAGAGAGAGAGAGAGAGATAGAAGACGAAACTGAAATGATTGTGAGGTTGTGAGAACACAACTTTGAAGATGGAGAAGACAGAACAAAATTGCCCATCGTCTTTTCTTAGTCATTTCGTATATAGAGTTAGTCTTGTTCTTTTTATACATCTTTTTCGAAAGACGTTAGTTGTACTTGTTAGAGGGATAATAATATGAGGATGTGTGCAGTGTGGAGTTTTATTATGAAAGTAGAAGATGTAAAAACAAAAACCTTTAGAGAAACTTATAAGCACAGTCTTCCCTTGTCTTTTTTTTTGGCATTCTCCATCCATTGAGGGAGACATTTTTCCCTCCTACGTGCATCTATTCCCTAATCATGTTCATGAATCACTTTGCTAGGGATACAACAAAGTATTTTTATTCTACTTTAGGATAATATTGTGTGTGTGCATAATGTGGAGCAGTGGTGGATGCATGGATGCATGCATGTTTAAATGTTTTCGGGGGATGAAGATGCTATCTGTGGCATCATATATGCTACTGCAAGGCATGCATGGTATGACAATCGTCTCAGCAGAACTGTTTTACTCGTCGCGTACTACTTCTCCTCGTCCTCTCTCAAACTCTCTCAATAACAAGTTTTTTTTTAAGTAAATGTGTATGCAACTATAACGTCCCTATATAGGTAGGGACGTTGAGTGTGCGTAAGTCAAGAGTGCAGTGAGTATAAGTCGGAGTGTGAATGTGAGCGTACTAAGAAACAAAACTTGGGATCTTTTCGCCAAGCTATTTACTCATTATAGTTCTCTGAAATGGAAACGTAATGGAAGTTCCCCACACATGTATCAATTGTATGTAGTGACTTGTGGGGATGTGGTATGATGAGTAAAGCGGGTAGGTTACTGTGGGTAGCTGGATGACTGGCTGGCTGGCTTGGCTGTCTGTCTGTCTTCGTCTGCCTCATCGTGGCACATGTATTCTTTGGGTAGGTGTCTGAATGCAGAGATGTGAATATACGTAGCTCTGGATGTGAAAACATGAAGGAGTGAGACTGAATGAGATGAGATACGGAGTGGAGATACTATCCGTATCCCCATATGTTTCTATTTGTATCGTCTCGTGGTCTCGTCACATCACCGGCAAATCCAATGAGTCTCCAGCCTCATTCCTGCTCTCCTCTGCTCGCCTCGCTCCCGTCTGGCCTTTACGGGCGTTAGCTGTCCAACACATAGGTTTAGGTACATATACCCGATGTACGGGTTCGCTCTCTCTCCTCTCCTCCGGTAGCCATGCCCTGTCATGTGGTACTTTCTGTTACTGGTGTTGACTCACGGGCAAAGCCAGCCTGGTTTTATTTGACAAGTGCATGGAGACGGGAGTTATGTACATTATATCGGTATTGCATTTGACTCAGTCGTGGCGGTGCAGTAAAAGTCGTCGTTTTTACGTTCTGCTTAAACCTTAAAGCTCATTGAATTGAAGTCACCTCAAGCAGGAGTAGTCTATATAAGCTTCTAATAGACTAATAGCTGTATCAGCCTCAAAAGCCATGGTCATATTCCATATTATCATCAAGGACCTACGTCCTGTACCGAGGTCCTTTTACTAGGTACTTTGGGAATGAATGAATGTAAGCTATATCGGTACTTGCTGCAGTTTGGAAAGTTACAAGGTAGACTCCGACTCCGGGACGTAAACTGTGAACATTTTCCCTGGATGAAAAGCTAGGCCAAACTCTCCTGGTCCTATATAGCTGTTGATTTCCATCTCGATTTACATCAAGTCTGTATCGGTGCGGTTGCTCCGAGAAAACTTCACGTGTTCATTTCTTTCTCCTGCTGTATATAACCTTTTTATGTTGTCGGTAGTAACTTTTTAGTTGGACGGTTTATGCTGTGCATATAATGTGTATCTGATGCCCATGATATTTTTGGTTGTGTATATATATATTCTCCGTAGTTGCCTCGCCATGGCCATAGCAGCTCCGACCGAGTACAGTACGGGTTTGACATGAATGTGAAGTGAAATCGAAGGGCATGTGTTTCAGTTTCACTACCCAAAACTACAATTTTCGACTCTTTACGAGCTAGATAGGGGGATAGACTATAATATACATTTATAGCAGAGAAGAGTTTTATGCATGATTCATGTTTAGGGGGAATACGTCGAGTGGAGTAAGGTAGACACGGCCAACCGATGGAATAACGCTCATTTATACCGGCACCGGCATTCGTTCGTATGGTACGGGAGGTAGACTGCTCCTGGAAAGAATATAAAAATCGAACAACTTTTACAAGCTAAGGGTTTGTCCTTTGTCCCCAGAAGGAGTGGACCATTATAATATCATAGTGAGTTACTCACGATATTATTATTACACTATGCTCTCTGTTTTATAGTCGAATTATACTTTTACTCAAGAACCGTTGAGAAGGGATAAGAGACAGGGAAAAAATGGATTGTACATTTGTTGTCGTCTAGGAGTCTAGGAGTCTAATTCTAAGAGAGCTAAGGTGTGGGACTCGTCGTTATCCCTTACATATTTAATCGAGTAAGTATATAGGCTGCTCTCAGTTTCTCTCAGAATGTGCTCAGTTTTTGTTCTTTCTCATTCCGTATATTGGCATTATCGAAACTCTTAATCCTAAACTGATATTACGTTGAATAAAGCAATTTGTTTGCAGTTGGTTGACGTTGACGTGTAAATATGCAGTAGCTCCTAATACTTTGTTGAGTTTTTTCTCTTGTCGCATGCTGTGTTTTAATGAACATAACATTTCGGTAGGTCATAGAACTTGACTTGAGGTGGTGAGGAATAGTGTTCTTCTAACTTTCAACCAAGATACATCTCCAAGGAAATGGTCTTTCCTTCCAATAACTACTACTAGCCTCTGTGCCCCTTGTTCTACTGTGTCAGTTAAGCTGGATCGTGACGGGCTTGTTTAGTTAGTGAATTAATACAAATGATGTATCAGTAGACGGGAGCAATAAGTTGAAGGTGAAGGAATCACTTTTTTTTGTTAGCAAGCAAACAATACAATACAGTATCGCTTGAGGAAGGGTGCACAGTGTTTTCTGGATAGACAACTTTTACATATCCTGCGTACCTTACCCTACAGATATTACTAATATATTCACGAGGAATGAGGTAATCATAATGAAATATTTACTCTGACAGAACTTGCAGGCTGCAATATGGGCAACATCTAATGGTGGGAGGCATGCATTGGGGATGGAATAGACTCTATCAAGTGCTATAGTTCATACAATTATATATATATATATGTTCATGATGGAGATATAAGATTAAGAGTTCAATGGATATATAGTACCTACAACACTACTACTACCTAGATCTCCATTCTCAATCTCCATTATGATGACGATTATGTCGACTGACTGTTATGTGTTGTGGACAATCTGCTGCCCGTAGTTGGTGGCCCGCTGTAAATTGATCGCGGTCAGTCAGGTAGATTTTTCACGCAATAGGGTTGTTCCTGTTTTGTATGTATTGAGTTTAGTTGAGATATTATTTTCACGGCGTTTAGTCATTTCCTCATACTAAGGTATCTTAATTTTAGTGCTACGTTCTTCGTGTTGCTGCACACAAGTAAGTGATCCTTCATTCATTGGATATAACCACAAAAGGTTCTGGTTCATACTTTTTATCGAAAAGCATAAGCATAGTAAATAAGTATGGATTAGAGTTATATGTTATTATTTTTCTTGCTCCTTGTGGTGTTAAAGAACGCAGCTACTTGTAAACATTTTCTTTATTCTTGGAAGTTTGAGTATTAGATGTGGAGTTACTGACCGGAGATTTTGAAAGAAATTGAGTATATAGTTAGTTTTGTTCCTTTGTTGTTATCAGTGTATTGTAAATTGAGGATTAAATTCTATATTTTAGAATTTACTAGCTTCATTTAAATAGAAACTTCAACTTTGTTTTTCATAGTTTCATTCATTGATCTCCAATTTTAATTCGGAAATTAATTTTTTATACTTGCTATTTTGGTACGTATTGAAATCAGCTTTATGCTAACAACTGGAGTTGTAGTAATGCACATCCGGCATTCATTTAATTTTAATGCTCTGCAGCGAAATAATTTATAATTGTTGGGGTGGTAACTTTATTTACTATGGCTAGATTTTAAAACTATGTTTTTGACTGTCCACCCTCTTTAAGGATGTAAGTCCTAATTTCCATTGTACATCTACTTACGTACTGTACTGTAAAAGAAAACTTCATATACATGGGAACATGTGCCTACAAAAATGGATTGTATTTAATTACGTATCTGACTAGATAACTTGAAATTTAACTTTGTAATTTCTAGATGATACATTACCGGCGGAAATTATGCATGTGCTTGTTGGTGCTGTGGTTCTGTTTAGACATTCTATTCTCGTGTTGTCTCTTATATATGGATAGATATGTAAATGCAATAGTAGAAATATAATTCTTTTTGTCGGGTTATTAATGAATGGATCAGGTTGATGTTAACTTGTGTTGATACTATTAATTCGTGGATTTCTGTGGGTGCGAATAGTTTTTCTTTGCTGACAGACAGGTGCAACAGAAATACCAAACACTTCAATGCTTTTTTAACGAGAGAGAGGGCAAAAGGTTTGAAAGGGGACAAATAGTCCGAGGGGAGCAAGTAGCCGGACAAAGGAGTGTAAAAAATCCGAGACGAGCACGCAGTGTCTAACATTATAAGTTTTACTGACGTTTTGCCCCGCTCGAACCATTTGCCCTCTCCCCCATTACAGCCGTCAAAGAAATATTTTGAACAAATAACTACAATTTACAATATGCAGTCTCCAAAATATAATATTCGTATGAAACAAGTAACATTTCTCATGATTTCTTGCACTTCCTTAAAAAGAAAAGAAATGTTTCACTAGGTACTTTCATGTAGATCACGATTACAGAACATACTAAATCGTAGGCTTAATGGAACATTCAGCTGTGTAGGTGTTTTCATCATTTTCAACATCGATGCATGGTTGTTATTCATAATATATTTAAGTTGCGACCCTCCCCAATAATGACTTGAAACTTATTACAATATTTGAAAACTTAATAACTAGAATATTTGTTGGTGTTCTTTGTGCTCAAAGGAAATGACTCATAAACCTGTGCATATTTAATTATTTTTTATATACTTAAGCCCTTCCACAAGGGATTGTTATTATTACCATTATTATTAGGACTGATTAGCCAAAAAATTACAAAGATTCCAAATTTTTAAGAGCCTCTCAAATGAAACTGCTTTCTATTGCCTACTGACTCGGCATTGCTAATTTATATGCATTGTTTTGTAAGAAATTCGTAAATCAGTGCTTAACGGGGGAAGTTCGTTAGATTGAAATATTCTTATTTGTGCATTTACGTGAAGTTTATTATTCCATGGCTTGATATAAATAATTATTTATTGAGGTCGTAATTAACTGTTGCCATGTAAAATAAAGCTCAATCTTAATCAAACAGCACCAAATAGGGAGCCCGTAGGAGAGCGAGAGGTTTGAAAGTATCGGAATCGGAACAGTTGTAGGAAATAACAGATGGTGCATTTAGATTTAGATTGATAGATTAGAAGAAGCGAGCCATATCGATTTGTATACTTGCCTCATCTTGGGATATTTTTAATTTGTCACAGGTGATATTGACTCTGTCAGTCAGAAACTTGTCATAGAAGCGAAACAGAGCGGCTCTGGAGATAACATCACAGTCATTGTTGTACTTTTAAAGCCAAAGGAAGAACTCAGAAAATTATATAAAGCAATTAAGATGAATGGTTCGGCCGAAGCTCCGGTAGAAGTTGTTCCAGTCCCCGTAGAAGCTCCTCCAGCCCCCGTAGAAGTTGTTCCAGTCCCGGTGGAAGTTCTTCCAGTCGAAGTGGCTACACCTCCTGCTTCTCCTTCGAAAGTATTGCCTAAGAATCCAGCCCCAAGCAGTAAAACTTCTCTTCCTTCGTCTCCCGTGAAAAGTTCATCAGCAACAAAGCCTGGATCGGCAACTACCACCAGAAATAATTTAGGCATGAGAAGCCCAAGTGCCCAGAAGGCACCTGTGAAGATAGGAGAGCGACGGGCTACAAGCGCAACAACAAAAGCTCCTTTACCCCCAGTGAAAACTACAATTTCTGCTACGAAAACTACGGTACTTTACAATTTTTGAAATCAATCATTGTTTAATCTTTACTTGTAATCCTTTGCTTTTTAATTCTGTAGGACAGCATTCAAACTTCACAATTATTTTGTATTATTCATTTTCGGGTTTTTATTAGATATTATTCTTGGATTTTTTAGGTGCAGAAAGATGGAGTAGGAGTCACAGCGAAGCCCTCGACACAAAGACCTGCAACTGCCACCACCAGGGCACCGGTAGCGCCTAGAACTGCTACAGCAACAACTACTAAAAAACCACTCAAACCTGAAGAGACTGATAAACCAGCTACCACGCGAACCGTGGTACCTCCTAGACCACGTCCCGGTACCGCTCCATTAAGCAGTCGTTTGACTACCTCAAAGGCCCCTGTCAAGCAAGACGCTGCTAAAACAGGGGAAGAATCTGGAGCAGTAAAGGAATCTGCGACTGCGACTAAACGAAGTGTCCTTAATTCGGCTCGTCCCACAGCCTCCAAAGAAGGTGGTGTTACTTCCCGCGTAACCCAGCCAAGGCCTGCAACATCAACGGCTCCTAAACCAAGGGTTCCGAGCGCGACAGCAAGACCCGCATCTGCATCAGTAGCAACGTCAAAGCCTGGTAGCACTGCAGCACCTAAGCCTGGCGTTACACGAGCTGCCGCACCAACGAAGCCCCCAGTGGCTTCCACCACCGCCAGTCGCCCACCGCTTAAAAAGCCGGTTGGACCTAGTGTCACTACTGCCACTAAGAAAGATGCTAAATTGAATGGACAGACCTCTCTTGCTCCAAAATCTTCTGATAAAAAGATCATCAAAAGGGAAGGTGGAGCGGCGGCAGGTATTACCTCTAAAGTTAATGGAATCGGGAAAGTAGTCGACGTATCAAAAGTTATCAATGGTGTTCAAGCTGAAGTTGAAGAAAAGATAGTAGTATCGGATAAAGTGAAGGACGTTGATGCTTTAATTAGTGAGGAAAAGGGCCAGCTGGAGGACGGAGTAGAAAAAGTTAGTAATGGAATCGAAAAGCAAGATGATGTTGATATCGCGAAGGAGGCTTATCAAGTAGATAATGTTGATGTTACCAATGAAAATGATTCGTCTGAGAAAGAAAAGGAGGATCACGGAAAAGTCATTAACGGGGATATTGCATATGAGGACTTCATGGTCACAAAACCATATGCTGTAGACACAGCTGAAAATGTCACTCTGGATCAGGTCAAACATGATGATAATAATATCAAGTCTGAGTTAAATGAAAGCGAACAAGTTGAAAAGTCCGTGGCACAACTGAGCGAATCAGAAACTGTGAGTACTTTGGAATTACAGAGTGAAACAGAGAATGTTCCAGTGGACTCTCCTGTAGCAGAATCCGCTGCTTGTGAGGTACATGCCGAGGTGCAGGATAATTTGATTGAACAAGCCAGCTCTGTTCTTCCAGTGGTTGACGATATTAGCTCTGAAATAGAAGGTGTAGTTCCAGAAGTTAAAGCATCTGTGGATGAAGAGAACATTTCGACCAACGCAGAAGAATCTAGTGATCCCCCTGAAGAACAAGTCACTGACAAAGACAGCGGACTGGACGAGGATTTGATTTCAGACCGTGCTCAAGATAATGAATGCCTTAAGGAAATCGAGGAAAATGTCAGCTCTGTCGAAGCAAGTGAAAAGTTGCAATCGGTTGTCCCAGACCCAGATCATGAAGCCAATGATCAATTTATCGCTGACGATGCTCAGCCAGATACCGAATCACTAGTTATACATGATACCCAGGAAGAAGTTAATACACCATCACAAGAAGATCAACATTCTCCAGAAGTCCATAGCTTTGATCCATTGGTTGAAGCACCCGTAATTTCTGCATTCCCTGATACAGATGTTGATGTCCACACACAAAGACAAGAAGATCCAGATGCTCCGGATGATGTTGAAGCCGTTATTGAGTTGTCATCTAACAATCCTTTTGCAGATTCTGGCCCAGAAGCTGAAGGAAAGGGAAATGTATCCGGGAGTGAAGCATTTGAAGATTCGAAAGGTGAAGACGAGCAAGCAAAGGATTCAGTGTCTCACGCCGTGGATTCGGAAGAAGAACAAGACAAATTAGCCGAAGCTTCAGCCCAGTATGAGCATGAAATCGCAGTCTTCCCTGATAGCAAGGAATCTGAAGAAATTGAACCTTTTGCCAGCGATAATAAAAACCAGTGTGTCGACTTGGAATTCAACATCGACGATCGTGAGCAGCCCTCAGTTGAAGATCGTGAGTTAGTACGCTCTGAAATACATACTGAAAATTTTAATTTTGATTCTGGAGCTGACGGTACCACTGAGAACGAAAATATGCAAGTATTGGATACATCCGGTATTCGCAACGATGATTTTATGGAAAATGAGAAGCAAAATGCCATTGACCCAACGTCAGAATTGCAATTAGAACCCGAAAGAATCGAAGAAAATCTTGTCAGCAACGAAGTCTGCTCCTTGGAGCAGGATCTAATTCATTCGGGTTTGGAAGAAAGGAGTGAGGAAACCGTAAAAGAAGAATCGACCACAGCAGAAGTAACGGAGGATCTTTTTCTAGCTAATATTGTTACCGTAACTGATGCGCTTCCTCTTGAACCAGGTTCGCTTGATTTGGGTCACAAAAATACGGAACTTGATGTGGACCCTTTTGCATCCCAGTTCGAAAGCCACAGTGCACCATTATTATACACTGATGTCAGCGCCGTCGTTCCGGATTTTGGGGATCCATTTACCATAAGTCAGAATCCAGATGAACTGCAGTTACAGCAAGGATTGGACCAATTTTTGATCGGTGGCGATTTGTTGGGTGCAGACCAGAAGTTTGGAAATTTTGAATTCTCCCAGGGTGGTGTTAATGATCCAGAAAATTTAGATTTTGTTTCGGAGGAAAATACTAATGAAAAACAACCAAGGCACGACCAAGATTTTGATTGTCTGGGTTTTAGTAAAATTGAGCAACAACCACATGAAACAACAGTACTTTTACAAAACAACCCCTTTCTGATCGATACCCCGATAATGTCAAAGGCAAGCACAAATTTGGAGCAAATAAATAAAAATGAAATCGACGTTGGATTTGGCTTTGGAAACGATAATGGGATTGGTTCCCAACTTCTCTCGTCTTCTGGTGGTTGCGTAGACACCCTCCTGGATATTAATTCATCAACCTGTCCAGGATCGGACAGTGAAATAATGTACCGTCAGACACCCTCTGATGGTGGAAATCACACGGGCAACCTCGTTGACTCTGTGGGCAATGAAGATAACGATGCTTTGGCCATTTTGAATCGCTAGCAAATTAATTTAAATAAAAAGATACATATGCAGAAATATTTACTATCAAAGCTTATGTCGTGCTACTTGAGTAATTATGCGGTGAACTGATTTTATTAGAGAAAAAATATATAATTATATGTGGTGCTGTAATTGGTGTTTATGTAGCCAGCCGCCCAATTCATATGTCCATGAATTTAACTTATTTTGCCTCTTAATTTTGATGTTATCATGATATTAAATTATTGCCTTTACTATCAACATAAAAGCCTTCTTAACAATATTCAATAAATAAAATCTTATTAAATTCTTATACTTTTTTTCTTTTTAACGAAATGTAACGACTACGTACCAACTTTTTTTACTTCATTCGCTTTATTTGTAATCAACAGTAGCGTCCTGTGGATTTTTCATCCTTCCAAAATAATAGAAAATTAAAACGAATTAATAATACAATAATACTAGTCGCATTAAATTTATAACTTAACAGCAATTTATAGTCAATTAAAGTTTAATTATGTACACATCACATAGAACAATTGAATGTCAACAATACGAGATTATATTTTACAGACAACATGTATTTTATTTTATTGAAAAGTAGGATTAATTAGAGCGGATTTCATCGTCTCATGCGAAGGCTCACAAAATCAGGAATTAATACTAACATGAGAACAAATACGAATTCAATGGCTTTCACTTGTTTGATTATTGCGTACATGAGCATATGAATTTAAATTATCAAAACGGAATACGATTATATTTGAACCTCATTAAAGAAACATGATGGGGAGGAAAATTCTACGGAGAATCCATCGTGGCAGTTGAATCACCCCCTAAGCCAAAAATACTGAATTCTTCTTTAGGTAAAGGAATGCCGGACCGAGAGGCAACCGTAGCGGCAGCAGTAGTGTTGGTTGCAATGTTGGGAAGCTGTACTGACTCCGTTGTCAAGGATGTTACTGCTGACCGTGGTGTTACGGAACTGGAGGTGGTCAAAGCAAAGCTGGGAACCGATGGCAACGCCAGTATCGCAGTAACCGTCGTTGTAGTTGCAGGCGTTTGAGGGAGGGAAGTCGAGTTAGCCCGAGAGGTAACTAACAATGTAGGTTTGGGCTGGTGTGGGGAAATTATCGGAGACGGAGTTGTGTTGTCCGGAGTTTCAATGATTTGGAGTTCATCCAAAAGTGTCAGGAGGTCTGACGGACCATTTGGGTAGCTGTTCAAATTAAAATGGGCATTTAAATTTCATTAGTCTTATTTTCGAGGCAAGTAAGTAAGGTTCTTCAGAGATGATATCTTTCCTATAGGTAAGAAAGTATATAAAGAGGTGAGAAACAGTTGGATTTTCGTATAATATCAACCTTTAACTCAGCGGAGTAAGCTGACATATTGTGGAATATTAATAGACACACATGAAATCATTAATTTCAGACTCAAAGTACAGAGTAACTAGAAAGAGTCTGAAAGACACCATCCCATATCTACCCATAAAGAGAAGCAAGCAAATCCCACAATTTTCAACGTACCTAGTTCTAGATTTCAAATTTAATGGGGTCAGTCTGCGAATGATTTTAATGTATTGTAATTGTGAGCTCAGCTTCAATGCAATACTAGTGTGCATACGACGCGCACAAGATGACCACCTTGAATGTAATGAAAAACAAAAAGATGAAAAACAACGTACTCATAACTGTCGTCTCCATCAGCATCAGATTCGTCTAGTTCCGAAAAGGGGTCATGAATGATAGGATTCAAAAGGCTGCTATTGCTTGGAGAGCTCTGCGCCGCACGAACACCCACCAATGGAGTTTCTACGTCAATATCACCCGCTGTGGTCTCCTCATCCACATCATTCTCATCGGCTCCACGGCGACTGCGACTGGCTGGCTGCTACAAGATGTAGTTTTTATATTATAGTATTATATCATATTAAGTTCTATCAATAATTAATAATTAATTGTTTAAAATAGTCAAACATGGAGCACAAAAAAATGTATTTTTATTTGGACTAAGAATATAATATAACATTTATGTACCCTATCGGAACGCCTAGTTGAACTTAGTTCTTCCCGATCAGAACCGTCTTCACTTTCAAAATCGGATCCAAAAAAGTCTGGTAGAAGCCGGTCCATGTCTACTTGAAACAGATGAGTTGTAGTTTGAGGCTCACACAAAACGGCATTTCCTGCTCCCGCTGTCGCAACATCTGTTGCGATACTTGTTTCCACAACAGGGCGATCAAGGTCAACTCCGGTCTGAACAGTTCCATCCAACTCTCGAATTCTATCTTTTAACTCATTTATATGACCAGATTGTTTCGCGTTTGCGTTTAAAAGTTGGCAGATGTACCATTGCTGATCTTTACATTTTTGATAGTAAGTAGGAGCACGAACTTCAAATCTAAAATTAAGTTAAACTTTGAATTCAGGAAATCTCTACTCAAATCCAAACAAATGTTACAGGCAAGAAAAGTATGAAAATATTAAATACCTTAATTTCACGGTATCTTGATTTCTATCTAAGAACCCATCCGCCTCTAAAAGATCTAAACGGAAAAATCGGTTGTAACCCCAACATTCGCCTATTTCAAAATCAGACGCGAATTCTCTCATCATATTCTTAGATGGATCATTGCTGGCTTGATACACCATTTCAATTCGATATTCGTATCTATACAACAATAAACAATGTAATAAATGCATTTAAATTTTAACCATTGATGCAAAATATATGAACCGTTACCAATGTGTAATGCAAGTACTTAGGTAAGTACTTACGTGTATGTATGTGTTGCTACCGAAGAATCACAATTGCTGATCTCCATTTTTTTATATTTATTTTCGGCAAAATACCTAGTTGATATTTCTTATTGCTTAACCTAAATTATGCACTATTTAAGTCAAAAAATGGAGATCTGCAATTTTGCCTTTAGTGTGAATTGGAGAATGACAATTCTTCATTTCGGAGATAAGCGATTTGGCTATTAGTGTGAACTAGAGATCAGCAATTTTGTTACTTCAGTAGCAACATATATATATCACCTAACAATTATGCCCTTACTAATGAATTATTGTAATCAACGGCTGTATGGGCCTGGGTCGAGTCAACTTAATGAAATTAATTGTTGTTACACTTTTAAATTATTAATCAAATTTTCATTCTTACTTCGCAGTCTCAGGTGGCCCTGCCGTAAGTTCTAAGAAAACAGATAAGTAGGTTCCCCTCACTACTCCGTTTCCATCAGGATAAACCTTTAAACGCCAGGATAGGCCGTTAATGTGAAGAGGTTCCGAGTAGAATGGATCAGCTTTGGTTCGCAATTGACTAAATTTGTTTATGACGAAAGTACAGCTGTCATAGTTAGGCACTAGTTCGCTGTAAACAAAACAAAGCTAGAATGAAGTGAAACGCAGATTGACATCATAGCACAACACAACTGCTCAACAGTAGTCCTCTAAATAGAGAAACAATTCGCCTTTCGTGATTTCTTACAACACCCCATAACCCATAACAGATTCAGTTCTTACAAAAAGCTAGCACGACTTTGAAATTTTACATTATTTTTAACTACAATGAAACAGTGAAGCTAGCAATGATCGAATACCTAGGGAAATCAGCAAGGACTGGTGCCAATGAGAAAGTTGATTTCCCAATAGAGTCTTGAATAGTTTTGAGCACCTTGCCAGAATGTTTGATTAGTTCACTTTTAGCGCCAGTACTTAGTTGGCTTTCAATCTGTCAATTAATTTCACCCATAAAATTATTTAATGTGAATATAAAAAGTATGTAAAATAAGACGAGAGTATTTTTTAAGAATAATTGTTTACATCACGTAAAAGTGACTCAAGATCTTCAGATTTTCTTGTGAGGTGAGCTTTTTGATTTACGAGTGTAAGTAGCTTGCTCTTTAAGTGGGTATCCAAACTGTGGGATTAAAGGATACATATGCAATGAATTTCCTATTAGGTAGTTAGCTGCCGCAGAGTATACGCTCACATACGTCGTATTTGTCAGTAAATAAAATTGTACATCAAATAAGATAGCTTTTAGTTTTTACGATCTCTTATGTAGTATTTCAGGAGTTTACCGAGCAATCATCAGTTCCACGGCGTTTCGAATTTCCCTAACTCTCACATCTTTGGCGGTGCGCACGAATTCGATATTTTTCTCAACCTCCTGAACATTGCCTATTATTTCCATGAACTTTCGGCGCAGCCTTGTAACTGACTCTTTGATTTGTTGACAATGTTGATTGTAAATTTCATCCAGAGGCTTAAATATATGACCAGCATGAGCAGGACTCCATAGGGCACACTCATGACATATACAACATGAGCAAGTACTGCAGTACACAGACAACTCTTCTCTCAAATGGGTTGCACATCTACGAATATATTTAAAAAGTAATACAGTATTTACCGTAAGTTTAGACTAACTTTACATTACATTATTTAAATAACAAAGAAAATTATTATAATTATCTCGTTCACACACCTTTCTGCATCAATGTCAGTCTCTAAAAGGGAAAGTGTTGTATTGCGCTTCTTCTTCGGTTGAGTTTGCTGTAAAGAATCTAGCTGCTGAGTGACCTCTTCTGCCCACCGACAATTAACTACCTGAAAACAACAAACCACACTTAATGTTCATTTGAGGGTTCAAGGTGTATATAATTATTTCTATTCAATGTTAACGCTTCATTTTGTTGTTGTTAGTCATGATTATGCTAAAAAATAAAATTATCATTGCCTCATGGATGTGCAAGACGGATCGGCAATGTGGACATTGGGCTCTCTGCTCTGTCAACCATCGCCGAATACAATGATAACATACTAGTTTCGAGCAGTGAGGGCACATATGCGCATCTCGCAACTTCTCCATACAGATGAAGCATCTAAAGATCTCAGCCAAACTCTAAAAAATAAATTTAAAGATTCATTATTATTTATTAATAATCATGCATACATTATTTTTTCCAAGCTGAGATACAAATACAGTTTTAGACACAATTAAAATAAACTCGTCATACTTAACTATCGACCGTGAACTATTCATTTTTACCAATACGTTTAACACATGTCATATTCCGAAAAACATCGTAAAGTAGTTCACACATCATAAAGCTCATACTTGCCCCCCACATATATCTTTTCCTTTGCCTGTCGAACATTCGTTGGTAATATGTTGATTCCCCTTTCGCCAAACAGAACAAGGAAAAAAGACGTGAAGTCGCTTACATTCTAACCCTAACCTGCCTGCATAACAACTAAAAAGGCAGACTTTAAAACTCGGTTTTGGTCATAATTGTGGCAGAAATCTAAAATCGATTACCATTTACATTTACAGTAATAAACTGACGAATTCATTTTGTGCGTTACAGCATGAAATGCAACTATTAATATCACTATATGACTGAACTAGTCAATCCGGCATCGTAACCCAGCCGCTTAAAAAAAATCATACACTACATTATTATTCATACCCATATTGTAACACCAAATGCTAATCACTCTGCCTACCCAAAACAAAACAATCAAACTAACTAGTAAGCAACTCAAGAAGGATTGGTGAAATAAATTCCATAAATTAGTTAAATTAGTATACCTATACAATAATTATACACATCGATGACTATTTAGGTACATTCAACAATCTCATTTTCATGTGTATCGAAAAGGTTAAAAATTCGTAGTATCTATCGTTCTATATATTTATAATACAAATTAGCAAGCAAGTAAAAATGCCTGGCCCAGGTCACAGTTTGTTTTTCTTTCTTCCTTGTGCTTTGTAGCCTCTTTCGAAGCAAAGATACATGCAACCAGAACGAATAACGTGAATAAAATATCAAAACCCCATAAAAAATGCACAAGACGACTGAAAATATGCAGATATTTGTCTGCTATCATTCTACTCAGCACAGTAATCCACATCCACCAAAGCATTTGTTGTTGTTGTTGTTGTTCATTTTACATTATCGATTTAACACATTTTAGATTAATAAAATACGATAAGGGAGACAGGCACCGAAATCGAGTAGAACAGCTGAACACGCCTATAGGAAATAGAGCTACAAACTACCAAAAACCAACTGTTATGACTGACTGAGTACAATAAATCTGCCAAAAGTTCAGGTTGTCAAGTAAAAGGTTGAAGGTGCGACACAACGCTGACGCTGACTCGAATAAAAATGAGAAACAAAAGTCAGACCTACACAACATATATAAATAATTGATAATACATCCACAAACGAGTCTCGATCACAGACTCTCCAAAATGAGAAACAAAGCTTCAATCATTAATGAGAACAATAAATGAATTACCTCCATCGGTTTCTCCTTTGAATTCATGACTGTAATATGTTGACGATTAGTTTTCTCCTAATACGCTCAGATGACGAGGAATGTTAATTGTTAATTATAAATTATTATGATTTACACTTGCAACTTGAAAATGGAATAACTGAAGAGTCGTCCTTGTAGTTGGACCCTTGACACTTGATTATTATTGTGGATTATCCTAGTTTCATCCTGACTCTTGAGTCTTGATTACACGTAAATCACAGTCATGGTAAGTCCCGTCAACATCGACGACGACGACGACGACAGTCAGTAGATTTTTTGACAGAACTATACGAAAAGAGATGTTTTTAGATGAAACTAGGATGGAAAGATGAATTGTGACTTGACAACGGGAACGACCGACCGACTGGCTGACGGACCACAACGTTGAGGAGACGAAACAAGTGACTGTGTGAGTATACTGTTACCGTTTACTGTACAAAATATCCCAACACTCGAAGAAGACCCAAGATAGGGTTTAGATCTTCTGCAGCTGAAGACAAGTGGGTCCGACCGACGAACGAGTACCCGAGTGTGAGCCCCAGTGAGTGAATTCAGAATCTGAGAATAAATCTACTGAGAATTAACAGAGCAACAGAGCAGAAAAGAGTGAGTGTGAGGAGTATACGTGAATGGTTCGGGCTTTCTTTCCTTCCTGAGACTCCCAAAAGTATTCAACAGACCAACAACATAAACACTCAATGTAAAAAGTCAATGCTGTGCTGTGTGTGTGTGTGTGTGTGTGTAGACAGACCGAGACCTGACAGCACAGACTTTCTAGCAAGGGCTGTTGAATGAGAATCTTTTTGACTGTGTAGTTGCAGGTTTGCTGGTTGTGTGTGTGTAGTGTGTGGCTAAAAATCTAAAATACCGTTCTGTCTGTCTCCATGGACTGTGTAGCAGCGTATAGCAAAGCCAAAGTAGGCAGGCAGTCAGCAGTGTGCAGCTTTCCACGGATAGATTTTACATACAAGGATCTCCTTTTTATTTTATCCTCTACAGTGCACAATATTGACATTGACAGCACATTTTACGTCGACAAGCTCTCAGTCAGCTGTAGCTCTTGTACGTACTGCTCAAGAATTTGCGGCTCTCTTTTATGATACTCTTGACTACATGCTTAGGAGTGTGCTACGCTCTCCCTTCAACAGATACTTGTCTTCTGATTCACTTTAATATGGGATGCTCTCTCTAATCCAACTTATACTAACTGGTAAGTTTTAGAGTAACAGTATAGGAGAACTTCAGTGCAGTGAGTGCAGTGCTTAGGGCCTCATGTAAAGAAAATTGACAATCCTCCACCAACCAACCCAATGGAAGGCAATTCCCTCATTCATCCAACTGTAGATGGCGGCTAAGAAAAGTCAAATATAATATAGGGAAATCCGAGCTGACACAACGGACGGAGCAGGAGAAAACGATGAAGTGGCGCCTTCCACGATCCTTCCTGAATAATAATGCTCAGTTTGACAATAATATCAGCTGTTCATGCTAATAAGACAAGAATTTACAGCATGCATGCAAATATCCCCTGAAATTATAACACTTTCCTGAGAGCTACCCTACCCAAAAGAGCAGGTTTTAATTTCCAATTTCCAATGACGAATTTTTGGCGACATTATTATGGGAGCGGTATTAAGGAATCATAGAGGTAATAAGTAAATCTACTAAAACATTACATGCCGCATATGCACAGGTGATCTTGTTCTTGTTCGACCTACTCGGGCTCGGGCATCATCTTCTTTTTTTTTCAGTTGCGGCATGTTTCCCATTTATTTAGGTTCTCGTTCTACTACCTACTAAGCTTGTTCATCTCCGTTCTCCCTACTTTTACTTCATTCTGGTGTCGGTTTTCACTGCATTCTTCACAATATTCTGCATTGCATCGATCCGTTTCGAATTCCTTTCGGTTTTGGGCTTCTGTATACTGCCCTCAAAGAGTGCTCTCAATTTTCTTTATTACGATCTGCTTAAGCATTATTACGGATTACGGAGCTTTTATGTTTTAAGTGTATTGAAATGAGATTACTTGATTCCGAAACTCAACTCTATGGAGTTTTTACATTATTTAGTCTTCGAAATTCTAATTTCACCTGCGAATCCAATCAAAATAAGCTGTAGACATAAGACTATTATTCATGTCCTCATCGACTCATGTTTACCATGCGGCATTAACGGCAGGAAGTATTTTCGGATGTTACAGAAGCAAAGGGACATTAAGTTAGCACTGTTAGCAGAGTCTCTACTCTGCTTCATATTTAGTTCAAAAACGGGGTCATTACTGTTATCTTCTGAATGATGTAAATTAAGAAACCTGAGACCAACATGGAGATTTTTTTCCATTGTCCTTAGTTTTTGAAAACAAAGTTCACAAAATATGTCATGAAATACTATGTACTGCTACTAGATCGACTAGACGGCTAGATTAGGTAGGCGTATTCCCCATATTACCAGCTATCTTAACTACTGCAATAAACGAAAACGTTAAATATGATAGCAAAAAGGTTATAGGGTTTCGAAATATAAACTTTTTGACATCTTTTGTGTAGTGTAAAGAGTCGGGCTCTTAAACGGTCATTGTAGGCGACACAAGCGACGTGGAATGACGTGGATGGTGTCAAAAGATGGGAAATAAAGGCGGTAAATAATCAACCTGCCGTAGGCAGGGGTCTCAATTCTAGTACTTATTGTTATGTTAGGTTATGTAAAACTAAATTCATTTGGTACTTGTGGATATCATTTTTCAAGAACAGCTATATTGACTTTATTGCTTTGAAGCATTATTTTTATAATTTATGCCTTTTGAAAATTCTGATTACTATGTAGGCTCACTATTCAACTTTGGACGGACCCGCGTACTGTTTCTCTCAGACCCGCGTAGTGTTACAGACCCGCGCATTATTACAGGAGATACAGTTACCTAAAGTAGGTCCTAGTTTCGCATGAAACTCACTACGCCACACTCAATCTCTCTCATTTATTTTTATTTATTTATATCTAGAATTTTCATTTTCCAAAGTGTTTAAGGTTACGCAAAAAGATTGGCCGTCGCTCTTCCATATCCATCAATATGATATCTACATATTAAATGGGAAAGCATTTTTGTATTACTTTTCATTTAAAAATAAAAATCAAGATCGATGTTTACTTTTAAGTTATGTCAGATATGGTAATTCAGCATCTCTGCCAAATGGGAGGTTTAAGAATATAAAAGTTAAACTTTATAGGCATAAGTACTTTTCTCATTCCAAAATTTCACATTATTTCAAACTCGAAATGTAAGTTTTGGATTCAAATAGACCTGGCACTCAAGAAAAGTATATTTTTTGTATAAATTAAGTTCATTTTAGTTTACTTTCATTGTTTATCTTGTCGTAGTCGTAATGTTTATTTTATTCATGACGATGATCTTTGGGTTACTTTAATTTTACTGACTAGTGAGATATTATGTTTCTTGTTCTCTGCTCTACCGGTGTACACTTCCATAAAGCAAACCGTGTTCTCCATAGCATGGTTTGCTTATATGGTACAATATGGTGAATTGAATGACGTTTGGTTTGGTTGGATTGCCATCTTTTATGTAAATGGAGGAAGAAATGTACATATTC
>JAQFZE010000922.1:0-21250 GCA_034695245.1 Dicyrtomina saundersi | reverse complement strand
GGGGGGGGTTTCCTAGGGGGAAGATGTCAAGGAGGAAAATGTAATGCAACCCTTTAACACACCCCGGCTAATTAAATATAGTATAGAAGCATAACAGAATACTGCAATGCAGAGGTACGATGGACGATGACTACTGATCGTGAGATAAAGCTGTAACCTTTAGAAAAAACGTAAAAATTGTTACAAGTTATAATTCGCATAACCAAATAATTGTAGCCAGTCCACAGGGACGCAAATTAATGGTATGCTTTGGTGTACTACAGCAAAGCAAGCCACACTACACAGCTAATGATATCAGTACTTCGAGTCGCAAAGAATACTGCTAAACTGCTAATCCTTTGAGTGTAATTTCTATCAAGAATTTTTTCGGGAGATGTTAAAATTTAATTTTGATTCAAATTCCATCAAGTTTAATTTAACAAAGCTAACAACAGTAACAATGGACAGACATGTTACATTGTAAATTGCTATAGAACAAAGCCAGGCTAAACACTGCTACGATATATATTACACTGCAATATCTTGGTGTAAATTGGAATTACAAATGAAAACCCTTGTTGTTGAATAAACAGTTGTCTAACAGGGATTTTAAACTTAAAAAAATAAAAAACACTAGCAATTTATTCTTTCTGTAAAAGCTGCTGAATATCACTAATGAGGAAAGTTGATAAATATCTATGCTATTTCATCCGAGAATACAATATGCCTATTACAGTAGATGTGATAGGCTAGAATTGCAATCATCATACATGTTATGTATCCACAACAAATAGTTTAATAAAGGTAGGAAATAAATTAGCTAAAACAAAATACTTTAAATTTTAAATTAAACGTGACTGAACTGCTTAGATTGATGTTTTCTTGTGACAATCATTAGACCGAAGACAATAAATACTTTCCCCGCTAAGAGAAAACACTTTAACTTGTCTATTTTACTTGGCCTTTTATGAGAAAATATTGTTTTACTATACTTATTGAGCAGTTTATCTATAAGGATAAATTATTAAACTAGCTTTAGTATAACTGCACTTTTTCTGCTCCACTTGAGAAACTTTAACAATTTACTTCCAATCTTCTTGCCTGTAATCTTTGACGATTGTCTTTACGCATGCTTTCCTGACATAAAATTATTAATATTATTGTCTTCATTTGTAATACACAATTAGGTTTTTTTCAATGTATTTATTTTTAACTGATTTTAACGATAAAGTGAAAATAACCTACATTATTCGGGATAAAATTTCCTAGTATCAAATTTCTACTTATTGTTCACTTTATATATAACGCCGAAGTGGATTGTATGATTGTCTGCCTGCTTAGCTCACTGTCGCCACATTATGTCATGAAATGAGTAAATATTATTATTTCTTGGCAATCAAATAAGAATTTAATATTATCTTCGTCATACCATTGCATCAACTCCTTCGCTCGATCATTAACCTCCGCTCGCCATGATTGTTTGTGGGTCAATTCATCGGCCTGTTTAAAAAAAGGTTATTTTTAGGTAATCATCACTAGTACAAGAGTGCACATTTATTTACAACAATGCAATATAAAATTTATTTACAAATTTATTATTTACTTAATATTTAATTATTAATATATGAAACCGGACGTACCAATTGATCAAGTATTCTTGAGTCTAGAAATCGACCTCTTCGAGCTTGCAGCGAATTAAGCCATTCACACATGTTCGAATAGGTTTCCAAAAACTCTTTTAAACCTTGTTCATCTGGGTTAGCAACAAGTAAGCCCTACATATAAAATATATATAACGTTCAAACTATATTATGAAGCAAAAAGCTCCAAGAAAAATAACTTAAATTATCAAACACGTAGCAATTAATTTTAGAATAATAAATGAAACAAATCTTTCTTTATCATTCGTCTTATTAATTTTGGAATGAGATAATTAAAACATACTTGAACAGGTTTCAAGCAAGGTTTGCACAATTCCTTCGGATTTGTGTCATCCTGATAATCCCATGAACGGCACATTTTATTTTCGAATGCGCGCCTGCGAATCAAATAAATTATAACACGGATTAGCAGCTTATCAGACATATGAAATACATTATGAAATAAATAAGCAAAGCTGAAGTGGCTAGTATTCAAATCACGAGGCAAGTACCTGGGTTTCTTGGAGTTTAAGCTGTTACATTGGCGGTTTTTATACCAATGGTTTTTCGACCCTTCAGGAGTTCGTAAATACTTCTGGGATGACTCCAAGGAAGACATAGAAGAGCTACACGTCATCTGATTCATTTTCGTTAAAACTAAAGCAACAAAAACTTATTATTAATGCAACAATTATCTCCATAATTGCAAAATCAATATTTTAAACTAAACTAAAAGAGAAAATCTACTTTTAATAAAGAATTCAGTTCGACTTATTGTTTCTCTTCAAGAATCGTGTTATGAATACGTCAATTAATAAGCAATAATTTTACAGCACACAAATATTAATCCTATAAATATCCGAAGCTTACTGCAACATTTACTAGTACATATTTAATCATTTTTCTGCTTATATTGCCTTTAAACTTGGGATTTGCTTTTATTAAACACTAAAACAACACTGAATTTATATTTCTGTCCTGAATTTTTATAGGGCGCATTTTAGAATTTCAAAACCGATTAATAAAAAGATGGTTCATTCTTAGCTCGTAAGAAAAAAAGTTGTTTGTGTTTCTTGGCAATAAAATATATTATATATCGGCTGTTTAAAGGTTTTAATACACAATTAGAGATAATTTAAAGTTATATCAAAAGACAATGTCTAAATGAGGACTATATTAAATATTCTGATTTTCATACCCATACGAACGACGCAGTACTAAAAATATATTTTAGTCACTTTACAATACACATGTCAATTTTTCGAGAAACAATTTTGTTCTAATTTCAAATATGATTGTTTTTCACGATTAACGGAGTTATCATAAATTTTATTATAGAATAAATACAACAAGGGATTATTTTCACGATTGACGGAGTTATTATAAATTTTATTATAGAATAAATACAAGGGATTATTTATTAAAAAAAAACAACATCTTACATGAGTAGAAGAACTGCAACCGGTGGAAAGGTTAAGTAAATATGTTTTATGGTGACGAAACACTCATAGTATCAGAAGTTTGTGTCTAGACGAAAGTCTAGGTAGATACCGCCTTTGAAAATGTAGGTATAAAATATTAATTTAAAGCTCCGAGTCAAAATCGTAGAAAACTAATTTTGAGGAATGTAAAATTTGGCAAAGTTGTCAAAGTTCATCAATGTTGAAAGTTTAAATTATAATAAAGTTTTGGCACTACCAAAATTTGGCCTGTAAGTAAGAGAGCAATAATCGTGTATACTGAATAATAAATATTGAACCCTAAAAGCAATTTTCAGAATTTAGTAAATTACGAGGATATTGTTTATCTTGAGCTCGATTTAATTAAATGTATTTCCTGTTTATTATAAAAATGCTTAAAATAGTTTTAAAGTCTCAGTCTTGTTATGGAATTAATTAGTACACTGGTAGCAATGTAATTAGGGCTTCATAAATCTCTTTGAAGTATTTCGATCGGTCGGCTCCATGCCATCCATAGCCACAGTTTTCCCCTCCCGGACCAGCCCTAAAACAATAAAATACACCATTGTAAGCAAATATTATAAATACACAAATTCATTACTATATAAATAAAACTCGTTATTAAAAACTAAGTATGAAGTAATCCCAAATTAATTTTGCCTCACATAAAAATTAATGGTACAATTTAGACAAAAAAATAGTGAATTACTTTGTTTGTCTTTTTTGTCAGCCAATTTTTTATTTATATCCCTTTAAACAAATGCGGTAATGTAGGAATACTTGTACTATTACTGTTTATTATTACAACTAACATTAAATGTTTACAGCTAAAACGAATACTTGGCAAATCAGATTTTCAGTTTTACTTTTTTGTTGCACCTTAGTATTATGGCATTGTGCGGAATCACCTTGAAGATTCAAAAAAAATTGGCCAAACAAATTTCTTTGACAGTAAACTTACAAATACTGAAATGCGAATAAATGCCTCGTCAAAAGACCGCCAACCGCCACACATCATTTGTCTGTTGTAAGTCTCTCACAACTTGAAACAACCAGCACTGATTTGAGTGCATGTAGGGTCAGAAATAAAATTTACGAAGTGGGAAGTGGATAGGTTGAAGACCAAGGCACAAGCTCCGACTTATTTGAGCCTATAAATGTCAACTGTGTTGAATCAACGGGCCAAAAGATCAGAAGCATCGAAATCATCAAATTTCGAATCTTATTCGAATTTAGAATCTTATTATATAGTGTAAAGACACTATTTGAGATTTAGGAGTTTAAGTGATCTTTATTTAAGTTTCAAATTTAACCAATTAATTATGCTGCTTTCTAATAATGGACACTATGTTTCTTGAAGATTTTAAAAGTTGTTGGGAAACTATGATGTGTTCAAACATGATTAACTTATCTCTTTAATTCAGTCCAATCAGTCGGAGAGAGAAGTAAACAATTTATTTACACGGTTACCACTGACCTTCCCTATATGTTCAAGGTTCCAGGTTACGCATAGGGATAATACCTGGACTTTGTACTAGACCCTGTAACTACAATAGCTGATAGGCAGGGTGAGTGTCTTAAGCTTAACAAAGGTGCGATCGTCAGTATAATGAGTCCTTTGAGCTATCCCCACTGGACAGATGTCATGTTTATTTTTTGATTAATTCGTTTTTTGCTCTAATACTGATAAAACCGCGCCTGGCGCCTTTCGATTTTTAGAAAGACCGAACATATATGTTCCGAAACCTCTCAAATATTTATAAATATTTATAAAGCACAAGATGTTCAATTTTAGACAGTATATAAGGATAAAATTGTGTTAGAAGGCTACCAATATCCATTAAGACCATACTTGTGTATAAGAAACCCTCTAAAAATTGTAGCAATGTACATACTTACAAACTGTTCACAATTTAGATAATGATAATACTTGCACCTTAAAATTATGGAAAATACGGAAAGGGATCACTTTATTTTATTGCTTACTATAATTTTTTTTAAATGACAACACGCGTACAGATAAATCTGCTTATAAGGGAGCTGGATATATAATATATATAAGGAAAACCCTCTAAAAGAGACAAATTTAAAATATTTGGTTGGCTGCAAAACAAAATGCTTGTAATGTTAAATATACATATGCAGATATTATAAGAAAACCGATCGATGTAAGGCATAATCGGCTGACGGATTTCTTACCATTTTTAAGAATTTTAGGCTATTTATAAGGGATATTGTAAGAAATATTAAAAACCAAAAAGTAAATGCAGGGCGGAAGCAGTTGAGTACTATTGTATTTGAGCACTGGACTGCGCTTATCTTATCTAAAGATTAACTTACGTTTAAGTACGTCATCGTAGTTATAGAATGCACTGCTTTCTCAGTTCTAAGAAATAAAAATGTATTCAACAAAATGAAGTTAACACTGTTGACTGTCTTCCAATGAGGGTAGACTCAGTATATTCAAAGTTCGGAAATTTCAGAAAATTTGCAGAAAACTCAATAACTCAGGCAAATACTGATACTACTGCATTTTCTAATCTACACTGTATTAGCTTATATGTTGGTCAGAACTAAAATAAACCAAAACAAGCTACCTACTCGTAGTACAGGTAGTACATTAACGGACTTTTTTAAATATTTCAAATTGAAATAATTTATATATACTGGACAAAGCTGTAAATATTTCGACCATATATTAACCACCAATAATAACTTCACTTGTGTACAACAATTACGTACTGCGTCCGGATAAAAGGAAAACCCCTAATACGGTTAAAAAGGACTCCGGTTATAAGGAACAGATTTTGCCGGTCCCGCGGCGTCCCTTAAAAACGGATTTGTCTGTATCTCAAAATTATGGAAAATCAGGAAATGGAATAACTCTTATTACTTATTGTAATTTAAAAAAAATAAAAAGCAGTAAACAAAGTAAACTCACGCTTACAAAATTTACGGTCTTCTCATTCCAAAAATCAAAATGAAAATTATCTGTAATTTTGTATGTTTTGGGCAGCGGAGGAATATTGCTGCGGTTAGGTTTTCACACGGAATACAAAATTGTTTCATTCGCGTTTTACTGTGCTGTTCACCAGCAGTAAATACATGTAAGGGAGAAAAGTGCAGACTCCATAAACTTTTAAAATCTACGAAAACTCTTTGTAAACTCGGTGTATAATTCATTAATATTAACACCAGTGTGTGTCAAGAAAGGCACGCTATTAATCGAATTGGTATACTACATTGTAAAAATTACAAATATTGGTACACCCTGTATTTATTAAACGCGAATACAAATAAAATTGTTTTAGTATTCACAATTTTTAAATCTTCACTAAGCATTTAAATACTTTTAACGTTAAACTCCAATTTTAAGAGTTTTCATAATATAGGTCCATGGTAGAGTGAATATGTTTCTAAATGTTTTGAAAAATGCGTTGCAGTTATTCATGTGAACTTTAATTATTCTCAAACCTCTTAATCGCCTCAAACCAAGCCACATTACCCCCCAAAAATGAAAAACCGGAACTTTTCAACGCCAATGGTTTTTAATTAATCTGATACATTTCTGCAGTGTATTTCATAAAAATCGAGGAATTTTGTACTTTTTGGCTTTTGAAACGTTGCATTCGTCTTAAGTTATAATCTGAGATCAAACAATATCAAACTTATTATGATTCAATCCATTATTTCCGGCAATTTAATACTGATTTGACTGCATATTGTAACTAATGATTAGTTAACCAAAAAAACTGCTCAATGCCCCAGAAATTAATTATGATGAATCTATATAACGAATAATGTGTACTACAAATCTCATTCATCACATGTCACATCTATCGGACTTCCGTTTCGTTGAAATCGATATCAAAAACCACCAAGATTGTTTCAATGTAATTTAAATTTAATTCCCTATTTAATGCCCTATTTATAGGGCATTAAATAAAAATAACGCCAATGAAAACTTCTAATTTCTAATATTCGTCATTCAGGTATACAGTCCTTAAAATATAATTTATTCATTTCACAGTTAGCAAGGTCCTCGTAAGTAATTAAGAATGATACCCACCTAAACATCAAATAAAATAGTATAAATACTTTCAAACAAACACGAATCGTACAGGTTCATATACGTCATAAGTACAAAAACAATAGTTTTACAAGTAATTAACTGAAAATCTCGTCACTGGAACTTACTTTTGACTTTTAAGATTTTTCGAAATGAAAAAAATATATTTTTGAATTGGGTACAATTCTATACAATGACAATAGAACACACTTAAGTATGTACTCAAGTTTCTACTATTTCCTGACCCACCACAATACTTATTATATAATTTCAAATTCCACTGGCGAGGCAGACTGTAGAAAGTGAAACGAAAAACAAAGCAATCAGAGAAACTTACGCACTGACTGGACCTGGAATTAATCACTGAACTAAATAATCTTCGTTCTAGGAAGGATGAAACGTAGGAAAGCACTTTGACTGTTGACTCCTCGTTAACTTGTTGGAAAATAATCAGACTCAGCAAATATTTTAACGGACTTTATTTTGTTTATATTCGCCGTTGGAATGTTTTGAAGAATTTCTAATCATTACTGACCAACTCCAAATCCACCAGTAAAACTAGTGGACAAAGGTCAGACGATACGACTGGTACGACATTATTACAACACGATCTCAGCAGCAGTAGGGAACTATGAGTCGTCGTCGTTAGTGACTCTTGGACTCAAGGCTCTACGCTCTAGCAACTTTCGTTCGAGATTTATTTAAATTAAACCTCCTTAAATTTTGATTGCTCGCAGCCGCCAACTGAAATACTGTAGATGGCAGAGTCACATGCCACAACAGGTACATCTACTACATAGGTACAAAGTATAAGCGAGATAATAAAAAATGATATCAAAGAGCTAATCAAGTATTTTATCTCTCTTTCTCCTAATTCTAATACGTTTAGATGGCACGAACATCAGCACGAATGTACGCAATGAGCAAAACAAAAAATTGAGATTATATTCTTCCCACGTTCTCACCACAAACAGGACTATATAAGCTCGACTGTGTTTACTCCAACAAATTATATTAATATCAACAACACCTGTCACAACTCACAAAATGATAGCCTGGTGGTGGCGGTGGTGTGTGCTCATCGTAAATACTGACAAGACACTTAAGCTCATGCTCTATATACTTGGCTATTTTTCAAATTTTTGGTAGTTAAAATGTGTGTAAGAATAAATTTCATTGCTCATTTGTAAGGAGTAAGTGGACTCAGGGTAGACACGTAAGTAAGTGGCGCGACTGATTGATCTCTACTTGTTGAATGAGTAATTATACATGGCATACCTTGGCACTGTCCCAGACTTCCTTAATGAGGGCTTTCAAGACTAGTAAATTCTATATGAACTTGGGTGCTTATGAACAAAGATTCATTGAGTACATGGCAAAATACCTGTCAACGAACAATTATTACAGTTAGCTCAAGACAGATGGTTTCTACGTAAGGATTATTCAATACCCAATACAAACTGTATAAAGTATAGGAGGAAGCACCCAAAGACCAAATATAGTTTTAAACAAACTATGGAAAATCCTGCAGTGGCAGTGGCTATAATCGGCGGCGGGTAAGCCCACAGCTTCCACTTCATTGTATTTTTTGTAATCTATAATCTATCCACTCAACTACCTATATACTACCCTCAGTGAACATATTTCTACCTACTCTTAAAATTCTCAGCAAGGACAAAGTAGGATTTATTAACCCTTCTTCACTCATAATATATGAATATTATGCAAACAAAGGCAAACAAAACAAGTGTAGTAGTAGTAGTAGTGGTAGTAGCAGTAGTAGTATTGCTTCACACAATGTACACGGAACAATTAACATAAGCATTAAAATACTTTGACTTGACTTCAATACTAATTACAATCACTCGCGGAATCAGTAGTATTATATTATAAAGTATAGTGAGTCAGCAATAGGAACACGGAATAGGTAATTCAAGATTTTAAGATGTACAGCAAAACGTAAGAAAAAAAGAAATGTCTAATTCAGGAACATTAACGATCGTCATATAATAAGCTATATAACTACGTTCTCGGACTCACTCCTAACGACGTACATACAAATTATTATTAAATAAACGCGTGAATGCGCGTCAGTAGATCTAAGTAAGTATCTCTCTACCTACCCTCTACACTTTCAGTATGCTCCACACTAAGAAACCTCAATTCACATTTGCAGAATTAAATTAAGTATGTATGTGGGAAAAGTACATAATAAAAAGAGGAGGATTAAATTAAAGTAATATAAGTGCTAATTTCTTATTAACCTAAATTCATTCAAAATGATTCTGACTGAAACTAAAACTTAAGCCGACAATACTACTTAGCGCAATTCCGACGGATATTAAAATACGACGTGAGCAACTAAGTTGAATGAGGGAGGTTTAACTCATCCGGTGTTTTTAACTGTTTGGAGTTGGTCGTTGTTTTTAGACGCCCTGCTTACAATAATACATACCTTATTACCTACTACTACTTCTTCTTCTCCATCCGTCACCTATAGTATGTACATACATACATACACACACTTCTCCATAGTATGCAAAACTTCAGCTCCACAAGTCTAGAGGAGAGAAAGGTGTGCATATACCTACTTTGCACAAAAACAATTGATGCTGTTGTCGTTGTGAAATTTCGCGCACTGTCTCTATATACTCTAATTTGTTTGACCTCTACAGTGGGATGCGCCCGTAGACGGTGTCGAGTAGAAAATACGCATTCGGTTTGCGTAAGTAAGCACCCCACCACCATCACGCTCACATTTTCACGTATAGTATGTAAAAGTAAGACGGATGCATCGGTCTACTAACTTGAGGCTAACTATAGGATTATAATATGTTACATTGCAAATTGTGAAATGATTCTGGCGATTACTGTAGGGTTAATGAAAGCGACAGCGACAAGAAGATGTATGTTGATTTCAGTCACTCATTAGTAGATTGACATTTGTAATTTCTGAATTCCCCGTGCGTATACAATATACCCCTTTTGCTTTTCATAGAGCGTGTCGGGCAATGAGGCGCAGGGTTTTGGCAAACATCTCACAGAGCAAATTGTCAACTCCTATGATATTGCCGTTGCCGTTCGTATTTCGTATCACATCAAAGAAAAAAAAAGAAAGAAGCAGAAGATATTGAAAAAGTTTAAAAATAACGTAGAAAATGATTTCACTCACGATAATAATAATTGAAAGGATGGGAAACTGAGACGAATATATTTAGAATTCAGAGTGAATCTTGAAGAGACAAGACAATAAGCTTGACTGCTGAATGGAAAAATAATGCCTAACGACAGACGAGGTGAATTTGGATAGGACCTGACAGCTTATGTGTATAGAGAGCATGTATATATATATGGATTATAATATAAGGGCTTGAGTTTGTCGCTGTATTATTGGCGAAGTATAGGTGCAGTACGGGGCGCTCTTTCTTGTACGTCATGTTGTGATGATTATATGTGGAGGAAATTGAACTCTGTACATTTAGGAGCTTTACGATGAATGATGCAGTCGAATATCTGAAACCTGGTCCAACAATCTAATCTCATCTGTAATAGCACACTGTTTGCCATGCGGAAACACCAAAAGAGAAATATGAGATTCTTTCCCCATGATTCATGGAGACACAATCAGGAGTGAAAAGTAAAATTACGTCTTTGGGTCTCTATCTCCATCGCGCCGTGACGTAGAGTGTAAATACAGATATAAGAGGTATATTTGTATATATAGGTTATTTGTATTTAGATGGGTGCTCGCGTTCTGTTGAGCACTATGAACTGAATCCAGGGTGCTATATTCCAAATGGTATTGCCATCGCCATCGCAACTCTGTCATGTCTACCAGCAATGATTCTTCGTACACAATAAACAGACAGGATATTATATGTGATGTCTTGTTTCTCCTTGATGGATACATACATTCAGGATTTCAGACAACTACGTAACATATCTGTATATGTTAAACTCATTTACAGTCTATAGCCCTAGCCATTGTAGGTAAGTTATGTCTAAAAGTAAGCCTAAATGATACCTATACTGTAGAAGCCATTGGTTTTTTACCTTGGATTTAGCCTGAAAGATCTTAACAAGTTAACTTTCTTGCTGGATGCTTTGCTGACACCCAAAATGTGTGAAAAATGAGCTCGTAAAAATAAACATTCATACCTCCACTCTAGTAATAGAAGATTTATTTTTGGGAATCCTCCCATATGGCCTACACGTAGGTAAGAATTATATGTGTGTAATTATAATACCATATAATGGCATTTGAAGATGCAGTACCAGACAACCTCAATTTTCAAAAAACATACAAAACGTTTTTACTTGGTAATGTACAGATAAAAGTTCATTCCTACACTTTCGATTTCTTAAAATATGTAATCATGATATGGGTATGCCTACGAATCGTCGGATCTAGTCGGATAGTTTTGTCGGCTTTGTAGTCGTCGGGATTTGTACACACCTTTTTGCAAAATTTGCCCGGCAAATCAAATCCCGAAGAAAACTAGATCTAACGACTCGTGGAGGATTCAATTATAAGTATAGAAGATTTTGATTGAATTACAATTTCAATCTCTAACTGATCTATTTAAGGTTTTTAAGAAATTGGTAAATGCTTTAATTACACTATTTTCGGCAAGTATCAAATTCTCTGGTTTAATGATTTTAAATAGCTGCAAAATTCTCTAAATACATGATTTTCGAAATATTTAATATGCTCTAATTATGATATTTTAAAGAATTATTGCCGTGTTTCCTATAATAGTACAACACCCGTGTATTATTCACATTCCTACTTCTCGGATCCGTTTACAATTGTGAGCCCGTGTACTATTTTAGGAAATGCAGTACATATTATGTTCTACTGATATGATTTTTGAAAATTTTAAATCTTCTTATTTCATGGATTTTAAATGAGACAGCATAAAAAAAGGCCCTTACAGAACGCCATAAAATATTCTTGAGGCACTCCATTTAACTTTGTCTCGTTGTCGGTGCGTTAAAAATTGTGAATGGTTTAGATTGGCTTGGGCTTGGACCACATCTTCAAAGACCAAGTATACTACAGCTTGCCCCATCGCACTAAAAAAAAGTTGACTTGACTATGTTGGAGGTGAGCCCGTATATTATCCATCCATTGTGACTAAACTCTCCCACTTGTCTCATATCATTTTTCAAGAGAACACATTACGATTAAGTCGAAAAGTATTTTATGGCTCTCTGCCACTCAAATATCTGGTGGTTTGTTAGCTAAATGATTGAAACCGTGTATAAATTTTCATGTCATCAGGGGGAACCCACAATGCTCTTGACTTCAAACGTCCCATTTTGCATTCACACTAAAACTTGAACCATATAATTTGAATTTGATATCATATGTGTAGAGTACATTGAAAATGAGGCCCTATAGTTATAGATCTTGTGTTTGTGTATATCTGTAGTGCCTATTTACTTATATGCTAACTAGACTCTATGCGCTACAACTACATATAAAAGTTATTACACTTGTTGAGGAAATTGATTGCTCTCACTCTGTGTGAGTCAGGATAGTTAATAGGCAGTCATATGTCTTGGAGTTTTGTTTAATCAAATCAAACGTTCTCTTTTACTTTTACAAGCTATAAAGGCTAAGTGTACAAGGAAGAGGGGAGAAGTGACATTTCCGTCCCGTACCCTCTGACTGTAAAATAATTTAATTTCAAATAATAATCAATTGGCCACTTTTATGGATTATTATGTTCATAGAAATGTGGGCATTGTTGAGTCAACACATGGAGTGTCCTGTGCCTGTAAGGTGCATGATAGAGTGTATAGCTCCAATGTCTTCACCTGTCCATAAATATAGAGTACTACCCCAAAAAAAAAATTTCATGACGATATTACTCGTCGTTACGCTAACTTGATTTAACGCTCCGTATGATACAATCTGTCATTTTCACGCCTTCTTGTCTCTTTCACAGCATCTTAACCCTCTATCTTTCAAAAAAAATAGTTACTCAGAAATTTTCTCTGTCTGAATTTATTTATTATGACCTCCAGCCCAGAGCCATTTCCATGTCATGTCATACAGTCATGGATGGACTTTGGTTATGGCATGGGATGGCATGGCATGGCATGGCTCTGGTTGGGAATTCCACTTGGTGTCATATACGATTGAGCAGAGGAAAGTGTGGAATGAAAATTAAGATGAAGAGTACGCGTGCTCTTTCACATTTAAAATTGTCTTCGTCCTCATCCAATAAGGCTTTGTCAGATTTCTTTTACTTTTATTAATTTGATGGAGGCAAAAAATAAGAAGTAAGAGATACACGACAGGATTGGAGAGTATAAACTTGAGGAAAAGATTTGACATAGAAATAACTAAGACTAATCGCACACAAGAGTCAAACTCTTTGCTACTCATGTAAAATTCTACTCGTGTCTATGTTTTAGAGTAAAAGTCGATTTCATTCTGAAAGGTATATAATGTCACAATCAGAATAAGGATATATTCAGAATCAGAATCAGAACAGACTCAAGGGACTCACGCACCGAGTCCCAGTCGCTCCGACTGTGGTGCTACATAAGTGTAATAAATTTCTAGAAACAATACCATCTAAGAATGAAATTGATAATTTGACAGAATTCGTGTAATTCTGCTCCCTTTGTTAAAATATCGTAAATCTTAATGTTCAAATTTCACTTTTATTATTTTTATTATCCCTACAAGACAAAATACAAATACAATCCATATCTGTACTCCTTCGTGGGATTTCTTCCGTCCCAGTCTCAATCCTCATCAGAGCATCTATGCATATGTACATTCTCCTTGTTATATGTAGGGTTTGGAGGTTTGGACGCATGAACACTTGCTGAACTACGTACGGGCGTAATTTTGCCAAACCAATAGTACACAATAATATAGTAGGTAGGTACCAAATCTACCTACCTACCTACCTACGTAGGCATTTCAAAAATAAAAATCCCATTTCCCTGTCAATTTGTATGTACACAATGATGGAGCCTGTGTCTGGTGCCTTGTCTTGTTTTGTCTTGTGTCTGATAAGAAGATTAAGAGCGGTAGACGGTGGAGTGATTGTCAGAGAGTCCGTGTTTGAATTTGAAGAAGGTAAAGTAGAGAGATAGATGCATACATGTTTGCTCGTTCAGCAGCTTGTAAGTTTTAATTCTTTGTTGAACGTGTAATCAGGAGTCAGTTAGTTTCCAGAGTCGGCAACTTCATTTGGGAAGTTGACTGTGTGGCTTTGGTTTTGGTCTTTTAGTTTGGGAAATGGCAAGAAGGTGCTAGAGTCGTCGTAACAATACAAATCAGGTGGACTTACCAAGCCAATAAATCAATCAGGGCCAACAATGAATGAGATCAAATCATCATCATTATCTTGATAGATAAAGGCGATTCAAACTCTATTCAGCTTCCATAAGATCCTATACATCAGTATATAGAGTTGCAGACATTACGATTACTATATATTACTCTACTATTGCTACTATTCCTATTGCTGATATTTCTCTACTCACAGTCCCCATCATTTTTCCTCTCTCTCTCTCTACTCCACGACTCCGCTGAACACACGTCAGACAGAAAATAGCCACATTTTCTTATACTCATGACTCATGCCCATAACTTTATAAACTAATACCACATATACCTAATAATCATACTTATCGATTGTGATTAAGAAAGCACATGTTTTAATATTTAGTTTGTCATGATTTTCCCTGTCCGTGTAAGTATATATATCTGTATAAATTTCTTCATCAAGGCACTATATTTATTTTTCCATTTCTCTCTACTACCACATGACTGGGACATACTACATATACAGATATGTAGTTTTGTAGTCTCTGTATCTGCGTAGTCCATATGTAAGAATTAAGAATAACAATCAAGCGTAGGAATCTCTCAGCCTGAGTTGACCAAATATGGAGCCACCTCTTTGGATGGATATGTAAACAAGATACTTAAATGTAACAATCTAAATCTTACAAACTTGTGTGTATGTGTAGTAGAGAGGTTTCAGCTGAAGAGCAGTTCAAACGGAACGAATTATTTTGGTGCCCATTAAAGATGTGAAGAGTTTGTGATGTGCTGTGCTGGGGCTGGGGCTGGTGTTGGTGAGTGTATGCGCATATATAATTATACATATATAGGTGTTACAGATGTGTTGATGAATATTTCAAGGAGAGCCCAAGCCAATTCAAAAAGAAAATAGATGCATCTTTAGGTTCACTTACTCTTGTAATATGAGTTGTAATTGTGGGGCTGTAACCTGGTCATACATTTCAGCTCGGGCTACTAGTATTATTATTCATATTCATCACACCAAGAAAAAATGATTAATTTATTTTCACTTCTCACCTACAGAATCCCCCTTGCAGTTCTAGTTCTGGTTCTAGTTCTAACGAGCACGGAGTAATAATAGGAGAGTCATAATAATAATAATGATGATGATGTACAAAAGGTGCGTGTGCATACGAGTACATGCAGAGCAAGAGCAAAACATTTAATGTTGATAATTACATAGTACTGGTGTTTTAGTTAGTGCCCTTTTACACTTTTACAATCCGACATATCACCATTTAAAAAAAAATGTAGATCGACTTTCGTCCGTCTCTCTCTCTACTCTTATTTTAAGCGCAACTTTGACTTGGACTTGGTCTGCTTCTGTCTGTGTCTTTCATATTATGTCCTGTGGAAATTCATGACTTTGTACAGAAAATGAAGTTGGGATATGCAGACTGCATTAATGCAATTTTGACTCCCAAGAAATAATGGGAAGGAAATTCATACACCTACGTAAGTAAGTATGTTATGATGCAGAATGTGGAGGGACAGGAGCATATTATATTAGGTGGAAGACTGGAGCTACACAAGCTACAAGTTGTTATTATTTTTAATACACTATATAAGCCCCCCACGTGCCGACAAATATATATATACATGTATAACATCTTCCGCTGAGGAAGAAAAAATGATTAGCATATAAACATGCTTAGTTTGGTTGTACATGACTTAATTACAAGTTTTCTGTCAGAGAACTGTTGCTATTCTTTACATAGTTTACAACAATAACAAGTACGCGTGATCTTCGTATTCATGTTCATGAGTAACATAAACAATCCTAGATACATAAGATATACGATGGTCGTCGTCGTCGTAACCCCGATTAAATGAGCTTTTCTACATCCTACTTTGCTAACTTAAATTTATAACAGGGCTAGATCCTCGTCATCCCATGTGTGTGTGTGTGTGTCTTTTGACTTTTTTTTTCCAAACAGATAACCACTACAGATAATTATATGGAATATCAGGAGGAGATTTGAAAGGTTTTCTTTGTACTCATCCTCATCGACATCGTCATCGGGGAAAAAACGAAAACAAAAAAACATTTTTACTACCTTTTCCACCAATAATATTCCTTGCTTCATCTTACTTTTTTTTTTACTCTTGTTTAAAATTTACGATATGACGATTAGGATAATGCGTATTCACTAAACATTGGTGAATCTTGCATAGTATTGTATTCAAAGTGTTTTTTTTCTCTCTCTTCTTCTCCTGATTGAAATCTTGGAAACTGACAATCATGTTTGGACACAGAAATGTATCAGTACAATACAAAATACACAGTCATAATTGATCATGAGCATTTACATGTTATATGTCCACGATGAAGCCACGAAGGAGATACGTTAGAGAGTGTATGTACATAGAGGTAGAGATTGGATTTTGGGCTGATACTGATAGGGAGTATTATAGGGGCATAAAGTACAGATCTCACGTTCGTTTTCATGGATTTAAAAACTATAAAATCAACATCACCAATTAGGATTGATTTTACAAGTTGAGCAAACAAAAGATCAATTAATTCAATAGGGAGAGAGACGAAGGGATACCTAATGTGTATGTAGAACCTGTGAGCTTTCAAGAATGAATTTATTATCAAATGGGCAGTGCAGGGGATACAAGGAGGAGGTTCCTTTTCGCCAAAGAGAGAAGTTGCCGCTGGTGTCAGTTTCTTTCATAAATGTTGTTTAACCTGCTTTACTTGAATCTAATTTGCTAGGAAGGTGTAAAGGGACTCACAGACACACACACAGGCACAGACACACAAAACATTGAAATAAAATCCAGATTTACCTTAAAGCACAAATTAGTCTTATGAGCGGAACATTTCTCTTTCACAAAACACTGACGCGAAAGGAGTCAAGCCTCAATATTACTACTACTAGGTATTACTTATTACTATTACTTATTTACAATTACAATTGTTGAGGTAAATACAACAAACAAAACTACAATAATATCAGTATAATATGTAGTTACAACTGCCAGCCAGGGCTTTTCCACTTCAACATCATTCTACAAAATTCCATCTCTTTAACTTATTACACGCTTCGTTACAATCATGCTAGGCCCCATTAATCATATTCATGTACACCATGGGCAATCGATCTCCGCCCCAGTGTCATTTCCGAATGATGCATTAGAAGAAAGGAGAAAAAAGCTTCTTATCATGATTTTGATCCGTTGAGTCCACTTACTTATGTACACACAAAGTCATGGATTTTTTGTTATACATTTTTTTGTTTGCTATTTATTTCCTATATCATTTTAATTCAATCTCAAATTAATTCAACACGTGCCACCGGCTTCATCGGGAGAACTGAGAACCTCAGTCAGTCAGTCATCATTCAGCAGTAAATACATTCGTCGAGAGAGATGTATGTATATACTATAGAAACTGGCAGGTTGAATTCAGATCAAGTTCTTTCTCCATTTCATATCTATTTTCCTCTCTGCTGTATAAGCAAACAACCAGAGAGAGAGAGAGAGACTCAGAGAAGCTTCCCGGTGCCAGAACATAAATACTTCACTTTTTTTTTCTTTGCAAAGTAGCCGAGCAGAGGCATAATAATAAGTCACTAAATCAAATAAATAGAGAGAGGCTTCTCTCTCCTACGGCAATGGACCGAGACCGACACCGACACCGACACTGATACTGATACCCACACTCTCAGTCAGTCTCTGTGGAATCTTTAAGCCGAGAGTCTACTAGTCGAGTTTGTAAAAATTAAAAAGAGTATATAGGTACTTTAGAGTTTATTTATCTGAGAGTGATCACCTATTTCCCCTTTACTTCTCAATTATCGGAATGTCTCAATTTGAGAAAATTCATTTACGTCGTGGCATGACTCAAAAACATTAACAAAACACCAAGGTGTTTCTACCTCTTGTTTTCCTGTACGTGAGAAAACAATATTCTTGTAAAATACCTTTCTTCTATAGTATTTATGATTATCGCTTCAGTTTTTTATCCCCGCAGATGCTCACTCATACACACACACTTTTTTTTTAAAAACCTTGTCTACTACTACATGCAACTAGGAACTACTACTACTACTGCCCCACCGATTCATCCCAAATATCGATAGATATTGGACATGTGATATTTCCATGAGTAACATTTCCCTTCTGACTACACACTAATCATGACTGCAGAGACAGAGACAAACAAATGGAAAGAAAAATAAGGAAAAAAAAACTGGAATTTATTGGAAACGGGAAATGAAAGTAATTACACCTTATACTACATGAGATTTTCTAAACGATAAATAAATGTATTTCAAGCTTATAGCCATTCCACATTGCAGCCATCGGCATTCAGGTTAACATAATTCTCACGCAGGGAAATGTTACCATTTTTCTGCCTGTATTAAAAATGTATTTAATAAATTTTTGTGATTCGCTATACCATTACCATTACAAACCATCATTATTACTAATATTATAATGTAAAATGATAGCACCGAGGCTATACCAGAACCAGAAGCACGTGCTCTGAATTTTGAATAACTTAATATGTTTTTAATATATTTTGTGTGGATGGATTCGTACCTACGGAGGTAGGTGGGTGGGTGTGTGTATCATAATAACTCATAATAATAACTGCACTCTCCTGTCGGCCCGTCTTTTACCATGAAGGGTTATCCGGTCTGTTAGAAAGTAACATGATATGATGAGTCATAGACGTAATAAGTTAATCAACTCAATAACTGAGCCCATGTTTAGCTTAATTCCATTGATTATACCCAACTAGTAAACAAGATCCCTGTTTTGCCTATATTAAGTCAGGTCGGAGAATAACAATCTTTGGAGTGAGGATATATGTAACTATATAACTAACTGAACTGAGAGCAACTACACATATATTATACTAACGGCTATAATAATACGGCTGCCGGTGCCGGCGTAAGAAAGTTGTTTGTATGCTTAATTATGAACGCTTGTATATCTGTAATTTTACAATTACGTACTATATAACCGCCTGAGTTCAGACCAGAACAGACTATTTTATACCAGGCCAGACAAACAAAAAAAACTCAGGATATGAAGAGTAAAGTTACACAGGGAAAACGTGCTGAATTTTCAATTATAGTCTACACCATAAAAGGTTAGCGAAAAATATCATATTCACATGTGACGATTCCACCCCTATTTTTATTGCCGACGACTCTCAAGTCTGTCCCCTATACTCCGAACGCAGTGCATACATATCAGTCTCAGTATTCATGAATGGCACAGAAACCAAGAGAGTATAATCGTAAGTGTAGGTTTCATAAAACCCTAAATCATATGTTCAAATAGATTTCCAATTTTGAACATTTACTTTCGTTAGACAGCGTTAAAATATTCAATATGGAATTAATTATATATTTGAATGGTTGAGTTGAGTTTCTTTTAAGTACACTTTACTTTTACATGAAAGACGAAAGTTCATGATGGTTGAGGTTGAGAGAAAGACGAAAGAGGAGCTAAATGCATATAGGATAAGTTCATATACAAAAAAAAATAGCAAACACAAACACAAAAAGTAATAGTTATAGTTATAACGGGAGGAAAATTGGCTGTATTACGCTCGTGCCGTACTGGTACTATGCACTACTGTGGACTAGTGGCTGGCGTATCATGCTCTGTGCCTTAGCAATAAGTTAACAAAGATCTCATCAGCTAAAACACCTACGATTTCTATTATTACTTAATGACAACAAGCTGAAATAACAGACAGTAAACAGGAGAGATGATGATAAGGTAGTGAGGAGGTCCATGTGGGCTCATCAATGTTTTTGACAACGACAACGTTGTTAACGTAACGTAGCTACTATATGGAGTTGGATTAGTAGTTATTTGCGTCTGTCTCTGTCCTGTCGTCCTCTCCATTGGAATTTTATGTATTCTGTGAAAAATTTCCCTGACACTGATGTCTTGATTACAGGTACAAAATATATATGACTGACGTGACGTCCATATGTTCATCCACTTCTATACTTGTTGGAATTTGGATAGTTTAATATTTGCTAATCTGCGTGCGTTGAGTCTATGTAAAATTCTGATTTGTAGTTACTATGGGACTTGGGACTGTAATTATTTGTTGTTAGTATTTATGGCTCTTTTAAGCTCTTAATATTACTTTTACTTATCCTCCTCATGCTAAATATGCTCCAAGTAGAGTTTTGATTATGGAAACAAGTCTAATAAGGTATTTGAGGTTCATAAAACATGATGTGTAGGTAAAAGGTAAAGAGGCAGACGTAAAACCAGTAAAAGTTGATGTACAGCAACATGGCTTTTTGGTTGCACAACAATAACTGTCTGTAATAATCTCAACCACTGTATTTAGCTTTATAGCTCCTCTACAAATCTACAGATGAGTCCACCTCTCAGACTTACACAGAGTTTTAATTTTCATTCATTATTGCACAAGCATGTGTGTTGCGCATGAGGTTCAATTTCGTCTCTCATACAGATTAATTCGTATTCGTGGTAATAGTGGTCGTCCTCTTCAATTATAGAACTTCATGCCGTGGATGTTACTTCGTTAGGTTTATGTAGTAATTGTAATTACAGCATAGTACTTCCGAAACCGATGCACGACAAATATCTTTTACTTACTTATACTTGTGCTTTTTTTAAATTAGATAGAAACAGGACAAAACGTTTGGTCATTTGTCATTTGTGTGTGACTCCGACCCTACCGTTTGTTATTTCATATGCAGTTACATTTTTCATTGTAACTTCAATTAAATGTTTTTGTATTTGTCGGTAAATG
>JAQFZE010000921.1:0-21257 GCA_034695245.1 Dicyrtomina saundersi | reverse complement strand
TATTGGGCCTGGTCTTCAGCCTCTCCAACCTGGTCTCAAGTCTATTGGGCCTGGTCTACAGCCTCTCCAACCCGGTCTCAAGTCTATTGAACCTGGTCTCGAGCCTTCCTAACCCGGTCTCAAGTCTATTGAGTCTGGTCCTAACCTCCTCACATCTCATCCCAACCTTCAAGAACCCGTCTTCAAATCGAATTAGGAATAGAACCATTCCAACCTCTTATTTACACAGAGGACGTCCAGATTGGGTGGACGTTAAGGGTGCATGAGATTTACAACCTCATCCAAATAGCATTTCCCCAGTTCAAGTTGTTTGAAAAATGTAAGTTAAAAACTGTGACCTGTGGAGCATGACCAACGTGCCAGCAAGCTCAGCATCTGAAAATAACATCAAAAGTTGGATTCGAACCCGCAACCTTCCTCATATGTACCTTTTAGCCTTAGCCACTGGACTGACACAACACATTTAGTGATGAATGGACCACTAGTTTAGCATAAATATACAATGACTTAAATGCTTCGACAGGTTTGCTGTCGACTTCAATATTTTTGCTGTTGGGTGTTGTAACAAACAGCGCTGTTACACTTGACTAACCGATTTCCCGACTCTCAAATATGTTAAAATTTACTGATATATACCTGTTAATGTTAACATTTAAACCTGTAAAACCCATCTTACAAAATTATTGTTAAGATATTTTCTAAGCGTGTAGTGCAAAACTATAGCAATATCACTGCACTTGGCATTTGGTTTCAGGTCAATTCAATGGCAAATTCCACGGCGCTAACTTTTAATCTCATTTGTGAGATAGAAATTTAAGTAGATCTGAATTCTATTTCTATTGCCTGGGCTTAGAACTTATATTTTGTAGTTATTATAGTTAGTTTATATTTTAGTAGGTAGATATGGCTGACGAAACGTTAAAGTTACTTCGAAGTTGGTTAAGATCAACAACTTCAACAACTGAACCAGGTACAACAACAGCACTGGACTTTGACGTAGCCCTTGAAACTGAAATACCTACTGTTTTGTGAGTTTTTATTTGGGTTTATTAGAATGTAAGCAACTTATGAAGATATTTTTGTTTTATTTTTACATTGTAGTAAACTTACGTGCATACTTATTATTATTGCTTTTTGCAGGATTTATAATTATGATTTCTGGATTGGATTTGGATTATTCTTGGTCATCACTGTAGTGGTCATTTGCTGTTGCCTGTTTTTATTTATTTACTTTTGTTCGGGCATAAAAAACATGTGTCGAATGTAATGTTTATTATGTAGAATTTAATGTTTTTAATAAAAAGATGAAAACGCAATGCTAATAATGAAGACAAATTTTTATAATTATTAAGGCAACTTCCTTTAACTTGTGTTTGAATTAATCATGGTTGCTGTGGATTTTCTAATAATGTTGTTATAATTTTTAAATTAAGATTCTTTGAATTTTTTTATTTGAATTTTCTAAATAATTGTCAGAAAATTAAAAATTACCCTAAAGTCTACGCTTTGGCTTTTGTCAGTGCTGTAATTTTAAAGTTGCAAACTTATCAGCTGACAAATTTAAAAATAAATTCAATAGATTTTTTGATGACTTGACATAAGCTTTGTAAGTTAAGTTATGTACGTAACAAGAAATATTGTCTCACGCTGCCCAAGTAATCGTAGTCTACCCATTACTTGTAGCTTTAGGTCTATTTAATGAATAAATCAAAAGTATTATTGTGAAATTAAATGCGCATTATTTATTAAAATCCACTAGAACTCTGAGCTGGGGATCCGTTGAATTTAAATTATCTTGAACTTTTATCAACGCCTGATAACAAGGTAATTTTATTTAATGAAGTTCCTATTTTTAGCTTTGAAGCTCCAATTTATTCTCACCTGGACGCACTTTGAGTATTGCATTTCTTCCCAAGTGACTTTGTCTGCAAATATTTCTGCAATGGAATTAAACTGGAATATTAAATATTTTGTAATCTAATTACCTACTAAAAAATATTCTTAAATAAAAGTTAAATATCAAACTAGAAGCCATAATTTTTTTCGAATGGAAAACTTTAAGACGGATACATCATAAGGACTAAAGAAATATTTTCGTAAACTTTGGAAAAGGCCGTGCGAAATTATTACTTGTAGAATCGAATATTGAAAAGACAGCTTTGAAATACGCAAAGTTAATAATTTTTGGTCTTAAAGTGACACTTTCGGAATTAGCGGAACCGATGGTAAATAAAATAAATATTTAATACTATAAAAATAACTATAGTCGGCTTTAATTTTTTGTATGGTTTACTAAATGAGCGTTTAATATCATTTTAGTCAAAATAATCCCTTTTTTATTGATGTTATAAATATAATGTAATACCAGGGTGGGGGAACTCTTGAAAATATTTTACATGACATCATTTATGCATAATCGTTAATGCGTATACTTACTCCTAATATGATATTAAGGTGGGAGTGCTGATATAGATTATTTTGCGTGACATCATTTATGCAGAACCCCTAAGCCGTCATTAAGAACCACTTATAAGTACTTGGGATCAAACCGTGGGCTTAAGCCTAGAAGTTGTTAAACTCCAGGCTGCAGTCCCCAGCCTCTCAACCAACTTGGCAGTGTTGATGAGAGATTGATAAATGTAATTATCTATTTATGTTCTAAGGCAAGCATTTGTCTGTCTGATATAATTAATTATACCTTAAATAGTGCTGAATTCTAATTTACGTTACACGCATTGAGTGCCAAGCACAAAAGGTGCTGCACACTTTGAATGTAGATTAGTTGAAAAAAAAGACACCATTTGTGGTAAAGGTAGCGATTTACGCAATGCCAAAGAGGATAACAAGGTGGGTGGGTGGATCAATTATTTTATGAATTTGGGTGGCGTCATTTAAGTTCAACCCATTTACCCGTTTTTAGTATCATTTTATTTCCTGATTTTTGACCCAGGTCCATTGAACTGTTAATTGTGAAGCAATGGTCAGTCCGACCAAAGTGATAAAAACAATACAGACCTGCGCAATTGCATGTGTGCTAGTTTGAATGTTATTTTAAGCAAATCAGTTTATAACTGTGATCTGTAGTAGAAAGCTAACAGGTGGACGGACGGTCGGACGGACATGACCATTGAATTGTATGCTTACGGTCAGCATCTGAAAATCCGGCGCTTCGCGCCGAATTTGGTGACTGTGGGCTCAAAGTAGATGCTGAGCTTTTAGCGATTGCCTGTGATTTTTTAGTAGACGTTTAGGCAACATTGAAAAATTCCTGCGCAGGGATTTTGTAATAATAGTATTATATTTGTGTTGTTGAAAGATGCTACAAAAACTTGTGTGTAAACTGCACTTCTTTTCTGAAGTGCAGATTCTGTGTAAAATTTTTGCTTTAGGTTCAAGATTAAATTTTTACGCCGAAATAAATGAGCACAAAATATTCTGATTCGTGAAAAAAAATGTTTTTATTAGATCAAATTCAATGAATAGGCTGACGTAACATGTGCATAATTTAAAAAATGTTTAAACTGTATAGGCTATGCAAGCTGAAGGTGGATATTTTGGAGATTGAATTAAAATTAAACGGAGATTTGATATTTAAACTAAAACATCAAAAACCTTTTTAAGAAAGTTGACTGATGTTTTGATAATATGATCGTATAAACGTATTGTAGTTTCACAAAAACTCGCTATAAATGTGTGTATTACTCGCAACAAGCACAACAGATTATTCGCTAGTTGAAAAAATATTTCTACGAATTGTATTGAAGTTGTCATGCAGGAGAGAGAACAAAATATAAATAATGATCCTCGATATAAATAATTATTTAACTAGAACCAGACATGAGGATCTGAAACAACGCTTCAGAAAATCATGAATATAACAAAATACATTTATGTGGAAGTATAATTCACTAACAACACATAATTATAGGATTGCAAGCGCTGATTGTTTGGAATTTAAAGAGAATTTATTTAATAGGTCTCAGTCGTGCGAGACAAATATATTGCATTCTGGGCCCCAACATGTTCTGAGTCTCTCCACCTTGTAAATAACTTCCGAAAAAAAATAAAGAAGGTGCAGGCTTTTGCTTGGAATGTTTTCTTTCCCACAAATCCCAAAAGTCTGAAGAATTTAAATTTTTTTTAATTAATTCTTTCCATTGGTCCCAGTCATGATTTTTTCACTCGTGTAGTAAATAATAAAATTTAACATGTACAAACATGTAAGGCTTACACTTAAAAGACTCGTAGGACATGCAGAGATGATCCTTGATTTCCTTCTTGCAAACAAAGATCCAGAAGAGAAGAATTGACTGGATGATGTTCCAAATGTCAAAAAATACATTATACCCCCACATCTCTTGTGTCACGACCCACCCAGCAATTAAATCAAACGCCCAAGACAATCCCATCACAGTGAACAACTTCCCAAAAAGCCTGGCTCTAAAATCAATTTTACTTGAGTTATTCATTGCTAAAATGTGTGCAAGTATGAAACATTTTTGCATGTGTAACTCACTGGCTTCTGGGAGATTTTGAGTTTGACATCACACGCGCGGTGGTCTTCTTAAACCGGTAGAGAAAGAGGCATGTAAGGCCGATAAAGATGACGTTAATGATGTAGAGGATTAGCGCAGGAAGGTACTTGAGGTGGAAATCAGCGGCGTTAATAATGGCGCAGCTCACGTGACCGTACTGTGGGCGAATCACGCGTTCGTCAAATAGTCTAACAATTAAACACAGTCGCGGTCATATTTTATTGCATGGAAACCGCTTTGCAGAAAAATTTATAGGAACCCTAATAATAAATTCAAGAAGTACCCGTAATTCGTCTCCAAGACAACAGAGGTTACAACGACTGCCAGTGGGACTCCAAATCCAAATGCCAAGTAGCACAGGAAGCGCCTCAATCCTTTCGACTGACCTTTTATCGGAACCATCGAACTATATTGTAACACAGATTGAAACAAGCATGTGTGCATTAAATGGACAGAAATAATATATAATTAGACTTGTCGGTTAAGTACTTTTAATGATACCTGATAGTATGCCAAAGGTCAAAGGTAAGGACTGTCAACCAGCTAAACTGAGCAATGTATCCAAACTGGTTAATAATCGCTACATGCAAATATTATGCATAATAATTGAGATCATGAGATTTACCAAATGTTTACAAAAGTTATGTGATAAAAGGAGGTATGCGGTTTAGGCAAACGTACCGAGTGTGATGCAGAAAGTTGATCGAAATAGAATGATTTCACTGTGCTGAAAGATAATGGCCGCCTGACTCACGATAACTGACAAGTTGTTGATCAAGGAAGCAAACGAAAAGCCAGCGATAGTCCATCCGTGGACATTCTGCCTTCTGGCCACCAACAAATACACGAGGAATGTTACTAAGTGGAATGGACTAGCAATGCCGTAGAGGATAAAGTAAATCACTGAATGTTGAATGTTGTGATTTGCCTAAAATGTGCAAAATTTATAAAAAATCCACCATGCAATAATGTGGGAACTGTGGCAGTTTAAAAAAATTATATTTGGTTCAATGCATGCGGAAACAGACCTCTTTGATTGCAGTAGCATTTGGGCAAAATAAGACGATTTGATTTTCGTGGGAAAAAATGTACTCAGGGGCGTCTTCCCAATCCCCCTCCTCCTCGTACGTGTGATGGGAATTGGAATTCCCTCCTTCGACGTAGTCAATATCCAGATCCGCATTCGTATTTTTAGTTGCATTTCTTATCCCAATGCTCACAATTTTGTATTGAGCATATTCCGGGTAAAATGAAGTGTCTGCAATGACGCCGTCAATGCAGACGCTTTCAATGTACCTGAATGAGTCATATTTTGGTCTGTCCCATTTGCGATTCCCAGACGCCCGCGTCAAAACCACACCCGTCCTTTGTAACTGAATGCTGTGGGGACATAATAACCATACCTAATTGTACGACATTACTCAAAATAAATAAAATAGGTACTATTTGATTTATTGGATGCCGTGCACATATTAGGCCAGTCCAAAACTTAACTCACTGCCCTGCTGATCCTACCTTAAAAACGTAAATTGAACCTAGAGATTTTCTCATTGATTGGTAAATAGATAATCTATAAATGGCAAAATGACAAGTTTTGCTAAAGTAATATGTGGCCGGTCCCTTTATTTTGAAAATAAAATCTCCATTCAACAATGGCTCATAGTAAAGACAGATGGACGTACTCTGCTATGCTTATTCCATGAATGGGTAACTTATCGTTAGGTATGAACCCATCAAAAACAAATCGACAAGAACTAAGGCTAATGGCGCGTCTGTAGTAGGGATAAATCTCCATGTTCTTATTATCATCGTTTGTGATCACTGGTTCCCACTCGGTGACTGTCTCGACGCACCCCGTCCCATGGAAAGGCTGGTAGGAGGGATTAGTTCGAACTACAGAGCCGAGGGGGCAGCACTTTTTTACAATTAAATCCACGCCCTCTTGTGGGGGACACATGTCCAGCTCAAGCTCTGTGTCAGTGATTCTAATCAATATGCATTTAAAAAAATTTTTAAATACTATTCATTAAGTAAGAAGGACTGAAATATTATGTTGTATTAGGAAGCGCTCACATATTACGTTAGCAAGGAAGTTAGATAAGTTTCCGTTTTTCATTTAATGATAACATTTAGACCGTATTCAATAAATTAAACGTTTTCTTTTCGTTGACGGAGCCTATACGTGCTAGTGCATTAAATGTGAGCGCCCCTTTGGTCTTTAAAGTGGGCACGTACGTGCGAATGCAGTAGTGTTGTGGATGGTAGTAAGTAATATTTTCTTTAAAGTAGCCTTTATGCGTGAAGTAGTCGGTCCAGTACTTGGACTTTTCTTCGTTGGATTCGTATTCAAATAATTCACCAGTCAGGGGGCTAACAAAGTACGGGTTTCTGTCGGTCTTACTTAGCAGGGCGCTATAGCGTTTGACTCCGTTTGGATGGCCACAGCCTCGAGTTTCCAGCGGATGGCCTTTTTTCACACGGAAATTGAAGAGTGGGAGGGCAAAGTTTGGGGAAATGACGTCCATTTTGTAATCTCCTATCGGGGCACGGAGCCAGGCAGGAACTTGAATTCTCCCTGCATCCTTGTCGTTTTCTTCGTCAATTGTTGCTGTTTTTGTGGCTTTTCTTGAGTTGACGTTGATTCTGCTTTTACACAGAAAGATGTGAATCTCGATGCCGCCCTTATTCTCTCCTGCTTCGATCTCGTAGTCATCGACACCTTCTTCAGTTGAGTCTGAGCCAGTGCCAGTGGCATTACCAGGGATGTTCCCATGAGGAAGGTCAGTTAAGTCACGGCCAAGGTTAAGGTCAAGGTCAAGGTCAGTTTTCGTGTCAGGAGTGTCAGGGTGAGTTCGATTTGGTATGTGGTTCCAACTATTATTGTGTGTTGAACCTACTGCGTTGACTGTAATGGCTTGAATAAAAAGAAACGAGAGGATCCGAGTGCAGAGATGCATTTTTACCACTGCAGATATACTTTACGGTCAGGTTTAAGCTAAAAAGAAAGCGTGTATCCTTTTTAGTTGTTTTTGAAAATATTAATTTTATGTGTAGTAAAATTCCGAATACAAAATTAGATGAAGGATGTGAAGGACGCGGGAAAGAAACTGAATAAATAAATTATAATTTTGCTTTGCGAAAATTCCCAAATGAAATATTTTGTGGGGTTTCCGCACTATGAATAGCAAATCAATGAGGATAAGTTCAGCAGTGGCCGTGGTCATGGAGGGGGTATTGGGAATAGGAAATACAATTTAAAAATAAATTACTGTGTTTTTTTAAAAATTTAATTACGACCAAGTTTCCAACCGCTGCAAGCTGCAAGCGCAAGTTGATTCATTTTCACATTTGCGTTTCCTTGTGTTTAATTTATGCCTAGCAAAAACCTTTTAAAATTTCAATCTATATTTACAAAATCAGAAGAAATTTCGTAGGGTAAAGTAACATATTCCTGAATCCAATCACGCTTTCCTTCCGTCGTACTATTTATGTAGCCCGATGTAATTTGGTGTAGGTAGAACAGATCGAACTATCATACAGTGCATATGATTGTTAAATGTTTTCCACACTTTGTAAATCCCAGAGCCGAATATTCTTGAGGAAAATTAATTATTTGTATGTCATTGTATTCAACTTACTTGATCTAACGGGGCCTTGCATGCTGGTTGGCCCGACGCTAAACATTGAATATGTGTAAATAACTAAAATGATATTAAATATATATTGTGAAGAGTTGGACAGCAACTTACTGCTACAACTTACAATTTACTTTTCTTATTCGTAATTCACGATGACAGCTATCCACATGATTTGAGTGTAATGGTTGAGAGCGACGAGATGAAGGACTGTTTTATTCAGTTCTTTACATTTGGTGACGTCATCCATCACGCCCAACTCTTCGTTCCAACAGCTCTGCATACAATTTCCATTTTGTTCTTGGAAACTGAAAAACGAAGTCAGCGTCAGAACCACTCGCGAAAAAGGACCTGGTGAATGTTCTGCTACTCCTTTATTCTCATTGTTGAGTAATGTACTCCCGATGTGTGCTACATCGATTTGAAAATTCTTGAGCAATCAATTAAAATCTTGTCTGCAACTTCCCAAACCTCTTGAAAATGGTTCAATTTTCATGTAAATGAAGAATGTTTTCAATCTGGCGTTCAGATACAGACGAGACGCATGTTGACGAATGAAGTGAAATACGTTTTTTTCTCGTCTCGTGATGTCACTTAAGTTTAAATACGTTGAAACAAAAAATCAACGAGTTCATTGGCTCACAACTGCTTTAAAGAGGCGATTGCAAATTACGAGCAGCTTATTGACAACGAAAAGAACATATGGATTGTTAAATCTAAAAGTGAGTTTCTTAAGGCTAACAATTGTTAACTTTTATAGTGAAATCAAGGTCTTATAGCATAAACTGCTCTCAGTCCGAGGTCCTTACGAGTACCATTGTATTGTATGCAACTGACTCAATAATAAACTACACGCAAATTTATACGCCTCTCGATTCTCCTGCATTTTAATGATGTTATTAATTCATATTCCACCTCTACCGTTTCAATAGGTTAATGTTCGAAGTGAGCGGGGTCCAAGTGATTCTATCACAAGTTGACTAGGTAGAATTAAGTACATATGTACCAGTTGGCTGGAAACAAGGGGCTCCATATTTAGTGGGAACAGTAGGTACGATTCCACTACGACTGAGCTCTGTATTATGAGTGTCATTAAGAGTGGCGCTGGATAGATTTTTGCTGAGTGTTGCTGACCCATGTAATCGTAGTTTGGGATCGAGTTTTACTGATTTTCATGGGTCAACTAATGTGAGCATAGATACAAAACGGCTGGGTACGAGTGTTGGTGTTGGTGAAACGGGGGAGCTATTTCAAAAACAATTAGCATATTAATTTTACAATAGGTTCCTATGGGGGGATTTACGTGACACCACTTATGCTTAACCATATTTTATAAACAATTCAGAATATAGAGCCTCTACAAATGATGTTATTATTAGAATAGGTAGGTAAATATGAAAATTTCCCATTTGCTTTATTTTTAACGTGTTAGTGGACAGAAATGTGTGGGTCAGAAAATTGATCTTTGAATACTTTGACATCATTTGTGAAGTTACCCAGCGTTAGATGTCGTACGTATGTAGTAGTAGTATTGTACTAGTGAGTTTCAACCATTGGTTATAGCTTAGGTTTTATACATAATAATTAAGTCGCAAAGATCTCATAATTCAATTTTGTATGCTACTTGACAAGACAAACTGCTGAGAATGTGGAGCGCACAGTAAACGTATGGCTAAAGTATGTCCCTACCTAGCAGTTAACGTAGTGTTAAAGATCCAACATTAGAGTAGGGATGGCGTAAAAGAGTGATAATTTGGAGAATATCATCTAAAGAGCATTCCTTAGGACTAACTAAAACTTAAAACCAAGTACATGTGGATCAAAGCATAATTCACTAACTACACGCACATAATTATAAGATAGAAAGCGCTTATATTTTGGATTTTCAAGAGACTTCATTGAACGGATCTTAGTCGTGCGAGGCGAATGTATTGCATTCTGGACTCTGGCGTGTTGTGTGTCACACCACCTTGTAAAAAACTTCCAAAAAAATATAAAGAAGGTGCAGGCTTTTGCTTGGTCTGTTTTCTCTCCCACAAATCCCAAACATCTAAAGATTTTAAATTTTGTTAATTAATTCTTTCCATTTGTCGTAATCATGATTGCCTTACACTTGAAATAAATAATGCAATTTAGAGAAAATGTAGGGCTTACACTTTAACGGCTTGTAGGACATACAGAGCTGATCCTTAATTTCCTTCTTGCAAACAAAAATCCAGAAGATAAGGATGGACTGGAAGATGTTCCAAATGTCAAAAAATGCAATATACCAACTCCAATCCTGATACTCAACCCACCCAGTAAAAATGTCAGACGCCCAAGACACTCCCATCAGAATGAACAACTTTCCAAAAAGTCTTGTTCTGAAATACAAACACAAGTTCTTCCTCCTTGAGCTACGTATTGCTTAATTAAAATTTGTTAAAATGTGAAAAAATCTGCGCAATTGTAACTTACTGGCTTTTGGTTGATTTTAAGTTTGACGTCACACGCGCGGTACTCTTCTGGAACCGGTAGAGGAAGTGACAGGTCAGGGCGATGAACATGACGTTAATAATGTAAAGGAATAGCGCAGGGAGGAGCTTGAGGTAGAAAAAGGCGGGGTTGACTACGGCGCAGCTCAAGTGGCCGTACTGTGGGCGAATCACGCTATCATCAAACAGCCTGACAAATTGAATAGAGTTGCGGCAATATTGATCTGCATAAAAACTGTTTCGTAGATAAACCTTTGGTAAGCCTAAGATGTATACATAAAACTACCTGTAATTCGTCTCTAAGACAACAGAGGTAACAACAATGGCCATTGGGACACCAAATCCAAAAGCGCAGTACCACATGAAGCGCCTAAATCCTTTCGGCTGATCCTTTGTGGGCAACTTTGAACTATATATTGTAACACGGATTTAAACAGAGGTGTACAATAAATATACCTTAATAGGATAAAAACTTGGGTAAATATTCTAAATGATACCTGATGGTGTGCCAAAGGTCAAAGTTGAGCACTGTCAACCAGCTGAACTGAGCAATGTACCCAAATTGGTTGATAATCGCTGCATGCAAATTTTATGCATAATAAAACCATCTTATTTACCGAGCGGATACAAAAATTATGTAATAAAAGGGGGTATAAGGTTAAGGCAAATGTACCAACTGTGACGCAGAAAGTTGATCGCAATGGAATAATTTCAATGTGCTTAAAAGCAGACGCCGCAAGAGCAATGCTCATAGTTATGCTGTTGATCAATGAGGCAAAGGAGAAACCAGCTTTAATCCACCCGTGGACATTCTGCCTTCTGGCCACCAGCAAATACACAAGGAATGTAACAAAGGTGAATGGCGAGGCAATGCAGTAGAGGATTATGAACATGAGAGTAAATGACTTCTGCTGCTTTGCCTAAATTGACCAAAATAAATTTGTATACTACCGGGCAGTAATGTGAGGGATATTGACAGTTTAAATTTGAAAGGTGAGTTGTTTAGCACAGTACTAACAAGAAAATGGCCACAACCAATCAGTTTCATCACTGACATATTTGTTTCTCATTTTTAAACTTGTTTTTGAAAAGGTCGTTTCATGAAGGCCGCAATGGCTTGAGAACTTGTGTCAAATGGGCATTGTGGCTTCCCCACAGGATTGTTTGCGAAAACACAAATGTTTGTGTCAATTGAGCGGAGGTTTTATTTAAATGGCTATTTAGGTCTTTAAGTTTGTCTTCAAGCTACATTTTTCATCTCATTTGAATGAAATTTAAGTTTCTTGTTCGTAATAAAACTGTCCTAAAAGTATTTTTTGAAATTTTAAAAAATACGTCATTTTATAACATAAATGTTATACGTATTCATGTTTCCAAAAAATATATCTATTTGAATTTCTATTATTCGGGAAGATACGTTTTACATAATATTATGAAAATCAAAAATCTTTAAATTTTTAAGAAATCAGATGAAAATTAAAATAGGGACAAAAAAACAAAATAGGAGTCTTTATACTTTGAGAATCCTTGTAAAATAACGTAACTTTGAAGAACTGGATCGAATTTTTAAAATCCTTAAAATTATTTTTATGATAATATCATTACAATAAAAAAACTCATATAATATTAAAATGAGATGCGCAATGTGCAAACCACATGGTTGCAAATGGTTCGTTAATTTGTTTGCAGACCAAATTGAAAACCTAAATACTGTAGTTATTTAAATAACATTAGTAAAATTTCTTTTAAAAATCTTGTAGGAAGCCAAGCCATAATATCCATTCGACACCAGCTTTTAATCCATCCCTAATTTTTTGACGTGCTTTTTAAAAAACTACTACGTTGGGACTATTTTCGTGTTAGAGACAGACCTCGTTGATAGCAGTTTCATTAGGGCAAAATAAAACAACTTGATTTTTGTGGGAAAAAATGTATTCAGGGACCACATCCCACTCCCTCTCCTCATCATTTGTGTTATTGGCATTGGCGTCAGTCCGCTCGAGGTAGTCCGTGTCCGGATCTGAATTCCCACTCGCATCTCTCACCCAACTGGACCCACTCTGTTCTTCAATTGGATGTGGGCGGTATAAAGGGTCCGCTATGAGGCCGTCAATACAAACGCTTTCAATATACCTAATTGAGTCATATTTGGGTCTGTCCCATTTGTGGTTTCCAGAAGGCCTCGACAGCACTTCTCCAGTCCGCTTTAGTCGAACGCTGTGTAAACATATTTAACATACTCAAGTGTGCTACATTTCCCCAAGCCAAATGCATTTTTTAAATTTCAGGGGCCCCTCACATATAACATCAGCCAGAGAATTACTCAAATTATATTAGCTATTCTCCACTGTTTCTATTAACTGTTGAAAATTAGATGTTCATGGGAAAAATTAATTTGTTTAATCTCGGCGTAATATGTGACGGGCAGCTTTCTTTAACAAAATCTTTAATAAAAATACGTACTCTGCCCTGCTGATTTCATGGATGGGCAGATTTTCGTTAGGGATAATCCCATCCAGAGCATTATCACACGGAATAATGACGTGTCTGTAGTAGGGGTAAATTTCCTCATTCTCACCGTCATTCTTTGGGACGATGGGCTCCCACTTAGTGACTGTCTCGACGCACCCCGTCCCATAGAATGGCTGTTCGTACGGATTCGTTTGCACCACAGAGCCGAGGGGGCAGCACTTGTTCACAATTAAATCCACGCCCTCTTGCGGAGGACACAGGTCCAGCTCAAGCTCTGTATCTGTCATTCTAGTCAATACATATTTTGAAAAATTCAAACATACCTTTAAAAATTTTCAAAAATAGGAAGCACTGAAATGCAGTTTTGAGGATCGTTCACATATAAGGTTAGCAAGTAACATAAGTTTGAGTTTCTAAAATAAGTTTTCCAATGGTACCGTATCCTATTAATTGAACCTGTTTTATGGGTTGACTAGTTACGTTCCTTTATTTATTATGTGAGCGGCCCCTGGTGTTGACAGTGGTTACGTACGTGCGAATGCAGTAGTGCTGTGGGTGGTAGTAAATATTCTTTTCCTCGAAGTATCCCTTATGCGTGAAGTAATCCGTCCAATGTGCGGACTGCTCTTTAATGGAATCGTATTCTCTTAATTCCCCATTCATTGCGTGATAAAAGTGTGTCTTCCTGTGTGTCTTATTCAGCAGGGCGCCATAACGTTTGAATCCGTTTGGGTGACCACAACCTCGGGTTCCCAGCGGATGACCTTCCTTCACATGGAAGTTGAAGAGTGGGAGGGCAAAATTCGGAGAAATGACGTCCATTTTATATTCATCCATCGGGACACGGAGCCAGAGAGGAACTTGAATCTTCTTTGCATCTGTAGCTTTCTCAATAGTCTCCTTCGCGTTTGTTCTGTTGGGGCACAAAAAAATAAAAACCTCGGTGCCGTTCTCATTGCTTCTAGTTCCACTTTCGTAGTCAGCCCCACCTTCTTTAGTTGAGTCAGTTCCAGCGCCATTGCCAGTGATGTTTCCATATGGAAGGTCAGTTAAGTCACGGTCAATGTCAACGTCAGTGTCTGTGTCAGGAGTGTCAGATTGATTCCGATTTTGTGTGTGGTTCCAACTGTCCTTGTGTGTTGAAACCACTGCGGTGACCATAATGGCTAGAATAACAAGGAAAGAGATGATCCGAGTGCAGAGATGCATTTTCACTACTGCCGATTTATTTTACCGTCTGGTTCAAGTTCAGCAAAAATCGTGTATCTTGTTTAGTTTTTTTTCAAAAATATAAAACTTTGTGTGTAGTAAAATCTAAAGTACAAAAATAGGTAAAGGAAGTGAAGGACGCGGGAAGGAAATTAAATGAATAAATTATAATTTTGTTTTCTTAAAATTCCCAAATAGAATCTTTTGTGGGGATGGTGCTATAAATAGCAAAGCAATGAGAGTGAGCTGAGCAGTAGCCGTGGTCATGGACGGGAAATCGGGAATGGAAAATAAAATGTGGTTATTAATTTATGTTTTTTTTCTTTGAATTTAATTACGCTCAAGTGTACAACCGCTGCAAGTGCACGTTGATTTATTTCTATGTTTATTTCCTTGCGTTTAATTTATGCCTTACAGAAACCTAGTAAAATGTTAATGCATATTTACAGAATTACAGGAAATACCATAGGGTAAAGATACTTATTCCTGCATCTAATTACTCTTTCCTTTCGTCGTACTATTCGTAGTCCTTGTAAGCTGATGTAGGTAGAGCGGATCAAACTGTCGAAAAGTGCATATGATTTTTGAATGTTTCCCACACTTTGTAAATCCCAGAGCAGAATATTCTTGCAGGAAATTATCTATTTGTATGTCGTTGTATTTAACGTACTTGATCTAACGGGGCTGTGTATGCATATGGTGTCCTAATCGGTAGGGTGGGTGGGTTATATCATTAGAAATCATGCATTGTGCATTGCAACTAATTAAAAACAGAACTGGAACAACACTCAATAGTCGGGAATTAGAACACTCCGTGCAAAGCAAACACTTGCTAAAAACGCTCGCTAGATTCACCACTCCCAGAGCCAATCTTTAAAAATGAAAGTCGTAGTACAATATTTTAAGATTTGCATTTAATACACTGGTTTTGTATGTCCTGTTGTAGCCAACTTTTATTTTAGTCCTTGACAGGCTTCTACTCTCATACAGTCAGTTAAACGTATTCAGATTTTCAAGACCACATCATGTTTTTCTTAAACTTTTCTTCTTATTTATTCTTCGCAGCAACGCTTTGGTTTCAACTCGCCTCACCGTCATTGAATTGTGCACAGCCAGAAATGTTTCTGGAAATCAGCAGTATGGTTGAGAGCGACGAGATGAAGGACTGTTTTATTCAGTTCCTTACATTTGGTGACGTCATCCATCACACCACACTATCCATGCCGACAGCTCTGCAAACAAGTTCTATTTTAATCCTGGAAACTGAAAATCAAAGTCAGCGTCAGAACTACTCGCGAACATTTAGAACCTGGAGAATCAACTGCTACTCCTTCATTCTCATTCTTGAAACATGTACTCCGGATATGTACTGCATAGATTTTAAAATTCTTGAGCAATCAATTAAAACCTTGTCTGCAACCCCCCAAATCTCTTAAAGATATTTTCTCGTAAATGAAAAATGTTTTAATTCTGAAGTTCACAGACGGACAAGACGCACATTAACGAATGCAGTAAAATACGTTTTTTCTCGTCTTGTAATATCACTTGAGTTCGAATACGTTCAAATAAGAGTCAAGTATGCAAACAAGTATGCATTGGCCAGAGAGGATATTGAGCCTTGCAGAGTCTACGACATGTTCTCAAATGACGACTCAGTACCAAGAAGCCCTAATTTTATTTGCTCAAATTCCTTAGCTTACAACTGTTTTAAAGAAGCGCCATATAACCATATGCATGTAGGTCAAGTGAACGATGACTAATAATGTAAATAAATAAATAATGTAAATAAAATAAATAATTAAGTAGGTTAAAATTATAGATGTATATTATAATTAGTAGAAATTTCCAGAAAGTTGGAAGACGTTCTGGAAATATCCATAACGGTAAATATGAATAGTAATTAAGTTAATTTTAGATATAACGGTAAATCGAACAATGTACTGCACGATCACATCACGTGACCGGAGCATATATAAACCGAGCCTAAACTAACCTTGACATTTAAATGAATCGAAGAAACAGTCAAGGACTCGGACTCTGTACAAATTACTCTTGGACTAAAATAAAGGAATACTATTATTCTGGAAAATACTCTACTTGGAAACTTGTCAAGTTATTTTCATACTCAAGTAGATTCTGGAATTTGGGGGATATACTTGCGGAAAGGTGTAACAGGATCTACTCTCAGGAAGCATACATACATATAGGTAAACTATCATAACTTTATAGTAGTACTATTAACTGAGGTAAATCCAATGGTTACATACTCCTTCATTCTCATTCTTGAAACATGTACTCCGGATATGTACTGCATAGATTTTAAAATTCTTGAGCAATCAATTGAAAACTTGTTTGCAACTCCCCAAATCTCTTAAAGATGGTTACATTTTCTCGTAAATGAAAAATGTTTAAATTCTAAAGTTCACAGACGGACAGGACGCACATTAACGAATGAAGTAAAATACGTTTTTTCTCGTCTCGTAATATCACTTGAGTTCGAATACGTTCAAATAAGAGTATGCATTGGCCAGAAGGGATATTGAGCCTTGCAGAGTCTACGACATGTTCTCAAATGACGACTCAGTACCAAGAAGCCTTAATTTTATTTGCTAAAATTCCTTAGCTCACAACTGTTTTAAAGAGGCGCTCGTCAATTACGAGCAGCTCATTGATAACAGAAAAAATTTCATATGAATTCTCCACCCAAATTGGTACCAAAATTACTAATAATATTTGATGGCAGAAGTTGCTTGATCTTTCTCACGGATTCAGCCCAGCAAGTCTCTCAAAAGCAACCATACAATTCCTCAATTAAAGTCTCAACATTTATTTTGCTCTCGAAGGGTTTACCTTTCAAAAGCTCACAGTACTTTACAGTACTTTACAAAATTTTACAGTGAGTGTACTAACTGCATAGATCACTCGCTTATACATCAAATAACAACAAGGACAACTCATATCTGTTCAGTGCAGCTTAAAGCAACTGCTCCACAGCTGAATGCGCAGGGGATATGGGACGTTGCATTTGTATTTGAAGAAAACGAATTAGGTTTCTATTGGAAGCGATTCGAAAAACTGATGAAGCGAAATCCCACCGTGCAATATTCTCACAATATGAAGAATGAAAAAGAAAAATATTTAAGTCGCGCAAAATTCTACGAATTTGATTCTGGGTTTCCGAAGTATCACAGCTGGGTCCCAAATCGAATGCAAGTTCTTCTGTCCTCTGGCATTTATTGGTTTTGGGAAAAATGGGAAACAATCAGATTTTCTAAGGCCGCAAGTGACGCCCTTGTTTCAAAGGTAATTAAAAGTGTAGGTACAGAATCTGCAGCCCTGTCTTTCTTACAATCTGACATATTTTTGGTCTTCATTCTGTTTGGAATCGGAGCTGCTTTCTTGCTGTTAACATTTTTGCTACTGAAGAAAGTCATAGAATACGGAATGCACTCCACTTCAGCGTTCGTCTATTGTCCTGAGCTATGCAACAATTGCATTTATATTTAAAAACCTACGTTTGTCAGATCGTTCAATATTTTAAAAATCGAACCCAAATTGTATTAGCTGCAACGTTGCAAAGTTGCAAAAAATCGATTTTTAAAAAATTGTGATTGTGAGCAAACGGCGCAAAATGCAGTTGAGTTACCTTAAAACTCTAGTAACTAAGGACTAACTGTAGAACCTTGATTTTGCTGTAATTTGTTTTTGCTATGAATTCAATTTTTACTTATGTTGTTTTGGCATTTATTAATTATGATTTTCAACAGCCACATGTCAAATATAACACATTCAATATTTTAGGATGGGTTGACAAGGACACTTATCATATTTGTAGAGTCACAGACCCATTATATACGATTGCATTATTTTAAAAAAAGAAAAATAATGTTTTTATTACACAGTGAAATTATGACAACAATTTATTAAATATATATTTTTAAAAGATATTTAAACCTAATAAATTATGCAAGTTAATGGTAGATATGATTGAGATTAAGTTGAAATAATGTCAACTGTCAAAAAGCTTTCTGCTAAAGTGAACTAATAACATAGTCGTATTTTAGTTTTTCAAAAAAGAAACTCGCAACAAACGTATTTTATTAGCAGCAACTATAAGGAATAAATCGAAAGTTGGCAAAATACTATCTTGTTTGTTTTGACAGAGGGCGTGAAGGAGAGGAAAGAATAAAGATAATATTCCATAACATCAGGAATTCGTTGACTAGATTCAGGCACAATGCTATAAACTACTTTTTCAGAAAATAAATGTAACCAGGTGCGTTCAGATAAAAGCATTGGTGGTATGTACCTCATTAGTAGTAGTTTTATTGGGGCAAAATAATAATAATAATAATTTATTTGTTAGGTCGATTTGGCCGCAGCACATACAACATTGGGTATTAACATTTGGTTATACAAGGATAATGGTCCTTGGTTAAATGATTTAATATAATAAAATATGGGTATAAGGTCTGCTGTGTAGATGTGCGTTTTATTTTATTTCTTGGATTTTGTTTCTTTGAGCCTGAAAGGAAAGCATAGGGAGAATTCAAATTATTACATGATTCAAATTAAACTCTAAATGGGTCAAGGTACACGATATTTCTGTATATTAATCTAAGAATTAATCACATAAAGCATTGCAAAAAGAAAAACATTAAAGAATGTGGTGTAATATGAATAGAATTCATCAAATCGTATAAATGGTAGGGGGAGTTAAGAGGGTCTACTCATCTTTAATACATCTGTAGTAGAATTTCGTGGTCCTTAGGGCTTCGTCCCAGAAGTTAAAGAGCTGTTCGAATCCGTTTGCTTCTGAGTAACAGTATTGGGGCAAAATAAAACGATTTGATTTTCGTGAATAAAAACGTATTCAGGAACCACCTCCCACTCCCCCTCCTCATACGTGTCACTGGCATTGGAATCCGCCCCCTCAAGGTAGTCCGTGTCCGGATCCGTATTTTCACTTGCATTTCTTATTCCAATGACCAAAATCGGTTCTTCAATTGGATCCGGGTAGAATGAAGGGTCTGCTATAGGACCGTCAATGCAGACGGTGGTTTCCAAACGCCCTCGTCAAAACTACGCCCGTCCTCTGTAACTGAATGCTGTTGGAATACAATAATTAGTAACCATACTCAAGCTTGCAACATTGCTCAAATTAAAACAAAAGTAGGTACTACTGGATGTACTAGGGGCCGTGCACATATTAGATTAGCTCAAAGACCCACCCCCTGCCAATCCTACCTTGAAAACGTAAATTGAGCATTCATACTTTTCCGTTAATTAGTAAGTTGACGCTCTATACTAGTAAAATTACCATTTTAGCAAACTTAACATGTAGCCGGCCCCTTTATTTCAAAAATTTGATTTTATTGTTGGCTCGTGGTGTGGACAGCTGGACGTACTCTGCCTTGTTGATTCTTTGAATGGGTAGATTTTTGTTAGGTATGAGTCTATCCAAAGCATTTTGACACGGAGTAATGCCAATGGAGCGTCTGTAGTAGGGATAAATTTCCTCATTATCATAATCATCATCCTTTGCGATCACTGGCTCCCACTCAGTGACTGTCTCCACGCACGTCGTCCCATAGAAAGGCTGTACGTACGGATTCGTATGAACCACAGAGCCGAGCGGACAGCACTTCTTCACAATTAGATTCACGCCCTCTTGTGGAGGACACAGGTCCAGCTCCAGCTCTGTGTCTGTCATTCTATGAAACATGCATTTAAAAAAATTAAAAAAACCTTTAAAAACAATTGAAAGTACGAAGCACTGAAATAAGCAGCTTAAGGGAGCGTTTAAATATTACATTAGCAAAGAAGTTAAGCTAGTTTTAGTATTTCTATAATATTGACAATTAGGCCGTTTTCTATAGATTAAATTGTCTAGCGTAATATGTGAGCTGTCCCTTGGCCTTGGCATTAAAAAAGAGTACGCACTTGTGAATGCAGTAGTGTTGTGGATGGAAGTAACAAGTAAGTAATATTTTCTTTAAAGTAGCCCTTATGCGTGAAGTAATCGGTCCAGTACTTGGACCTTTCTTCCATTGAATCGTATTCTCTTAATTTGTTAGTCACGGGGTCGACAAAGTGCGTTTTCCTGTTGGTCGCATTTAGCAGAGCGCGATAACGTTTGACTCCATTTGGATGGCCGCAACCGCGGGCTCCCAGCGGATGACCTTTTTTTACACAGGAAATTAAAAAGTGGGAGGGCAAAGTTTGGGGAAATGACGTCTATTTTGTATTCATTCATTGGGGCACGGAGCCAGGTAGGGACTCGTATTTTTCCTGCATCCTTGTCGTTCTCCTCGCCAATTGTTAAATTTTTTGAGTTGGCGTTGGTTCTGCTTCCACACAGAAAGATGTAAATCTCGGAACCGTTTTTATTCCCTTCTCCTTCCATTTCGTAGTCATCGACACCTCCTTCAGTTGAGTCTGAGCCAGTGTCGGTGGCATTGCGAATAATGTTCCCATGGGGAAGGTCAGTTAGGTCACGGCCACGGTCAAGGTCAAGGCCAGTGTCTGTGTCAGGAGTTTCAGATTTATTTTGATTTTGTGTGTGGTTCCAACTATAATTATGTGTTGAACCTACTGCGTTGACTGGAATGGCTGGAATAAAAAGGAAACAGAGCATCCGAGTGCAGAGATGCATTTTTACCACTACAGATTTACTTTACCGTCAGGTTCTAGTTCAACAAAAAAAAAACGTGTATCAGTTTAAGTTTATTTCAAAAATAAATATTTGTTCTGCAGTAAAATTCAAAGTACAAAATTAGGTAAAGAAGGTGAAGGACACGGGAAGGAAACTGAATAAAAAAATCCGGCGCTTCGCGCCGGATTTGTCGACCGGGTGGGCCCGAAGTAGATGCTGAGCTTCAACAAAGGCGCAAGATAATTTATGTAGCGCTAAAAGACGATATAAGATTTAT
>JAQFZE010000920.1:0-21265 GCA_034695245.1 Dicyrtomina saundersi | reverse complement strand
TATATCGCACGTTGAAATTGGACAAGTATTTCAAAAGTGTGAAAATTCCGGTAAATTATGTAGATAGGTAGGAAAAAATGAAACCTAGGATTTGGAATAATGTTTTGTTGTGTTTTTTAGGGTAAAGCATTCTCTTCAAAGTTTATTACGTTTACATTTAAGTTTAAGAAAATTACTTCCGCACCAGAACCGGAGCAGAGAAGAGGGCGGAGACACCAAAAGGTTCATAGTATTGTTTACTATTATGTAAATATAAATAATTAGTTTGAATAATGGCATTGTGTATTTAATTTGTATGGGGGTACATAATGGCTATATATGTGAATAATAGGGACCAACAAAAGCTGCAGTTGGATTGACAGTTATGATCGACGAATTGGCAGTTAATTCGGTTACAAAATAATTGGCAGTCAGGGTCTTGGACGAATTGGCAGTGGGATAATTGGTCGTTATATATTTACCAAAAAAGACACGAATGAGTAGAAATTTTATGGAAATGAAAAGGTTTATGTTTATTGTGATTTTGAAGTGAAGTATACAATTCTTTGAAATATACGAGGAGACACAAATTTTACAAAATGTTAATGTTACTGTTTTACCAATGGTTGGCGAATTGCTTGCTTGGATGGGTCTTCCGCACGTTAGGAAGAATGTTGTCACAATGTATGCCGCAAAGAACAGTTTCTCAAAGTTTTCGAATGTGCGATACTTGCGCTGTAGTTGTTGTATTATGGTCTTATTAATCGGTAGTCGTTGTGAAGGCTGAACGTATATCGTGTTGGTGTCAGAATTATCAATTACTGGAAGGGACACTATAGTAGGTTTGAGTTGTAGCCATTGATACGCTGATTTCTGGATGCCAAGTGGATACGGATGACTCCCAAATAGAGTAAACTTTATTTCGTTGACGTATCCAGAGGCCCGCTCCATAGAATATTGCCTAGCCATTCGTGTCAGTGTGTGAAGAAAAAACTGTGTGCCTACAAACAAATACGTCAGCTTCTTCTGAAGTTGAGAATGATTTAATTAATTTCCACTGATTTTTCTTCCGTGTATTTGAAGACATGATGATGGTAGTGGTTACACAGTATGACTGAGGATGGAATGCAAAATTTTCAAAACTGCCAATTCTACCAAACAGAAGATTTATAATTCATTTATTTGCCTAACTGCCAATTATTTTGTAACCTGCTTAACTGCCAATCCGTCGATTTCAACTGCCAATTATATTTATGCCACCAACAAAACCACTTTCGTGTCCTGCAAAAATCTTTTTTTTTCATTCCTACGGTTAACGGTTTCTATAAGGTTTAATCGGAGTAATTACACATAGCCTGAGATGATTACCATATGACAATATCAATAACTACTATTTATGGGGATTCGGTCTGGTCTGGTCTGGGCTATGTAACCTCTAATTGATAATACTACAAATAAACCGGCAAAAGAGGTTCATCATATTCATATGTCGCACAATACAATGTACAATTCAACCAATTAAACTCACAATGAGTAAATTAAGCGGAGACTTTAATCTGCTAAAAAACATTATTTTTAACTTCTTCCTGTTCTGGTTCAACACAAGCTTTGAAGCTCAAATTAAACATTAAACTATATCTATTATTACATTGAATACATGCCTAATATTATACGGTTTAATAAGACCATTTGGTTAAGTTGGACGAGTTTGCGAGTTTAGAAAAAAACATCCACAATTTCCTTTAAATAGTTAAGCTAAGTTAAGTCATCGTTTCAATAATACTTTCTGTCAAGTAATACGGTTAATCACATCAACGAAAACGATGAAGACGATCGAGCATCGAGCCTTTACATCTGTCACCCAACTACTTTAAGATTTAAGATTATAATTTCTATAAAACTCACCAAAAATGCAGTTCTTCATCCTAATCCTACTAATACTTTGCATCGGCCATAGCTCCCTCTCACAATTCCTACCTCCAGCTCCAGCAGCCAAAGATTCACACCAAACCCAGCAGCCAGAATTCGCGAGCCTACTTGAACCGCTCAAAGGCTGTGAGTTTTTTGTAATGACTACAGCCGACAAAGAAATCAACGCGTACCAATTAATTTTCATACAGAAAATGCAAGAGCACTTGCTCAGCCTCCTGTCAACAAGATTTGAGTCAGTCACCCAGATCTTCAAGAACGTGAGAAAAATCCGAATGGAGAATGTGTATTTTAAACATAAGGAAATTTGCTATGTTCATATTGCTCTCCTGCCGAATTCTTTCCCGTCGTCCCAGCAGACCCGTCAAAAAAATACTAATAATATTTCGCCTCTCACTTTGAACCTAAACCAGCTTAGCGCTCACATCAATCTTCAACGGGACATCTTTTTCCTCGTACAAGAAACCCTGCAATCGAAATTAATAAAATTACAATCAGCCATTGATTATTCGTTTAATCCATGGACCCTTCCCTTCAACTATCTTATGCTAATATTTACCAGGACAAATCTAGTCCACCCTCTAAGGATCTTTCAAATTCACCTAAATTGTCATAAAAAATCAAAATTATGTGACACACCTGTTTCGTTCAATGCTGACCTGAACCTCCACTGGACCTCATACAGAAGCATTCTTAAATACTTTGTGAATAACAGAAAAAATTTCAATCAAGCTAAAATTGGTATATATTCTGGAGCAAATCCACCAAAACTACCAACGCCATGTACAACTTATAGCGAATGGATTCAACGTTTTGATCCCAGAAATTCCCTAAGGACCCCGCACAACACATTGCCTCTGCTCCAAGTCCCACTCATAATGTCTCAACACCTTAATTTCACAATAGTAGGTGTATCCTTCAGGGACTACCGAACTGTGGTCCTAAAAACGCTGGACTGCATTTCAATTAAAACTTTTATTTTGAGAAAGAATAAATATGTCCCTTCAGTGAGCATTTCCACAACTTCAGCTCAGCTAATTTACAGTGAAAGTCCTAAATTAGGCTTTGTCATGTATTTTCAGGATTTTATCAGACCTTTTCAAACATCCGTCTGGCTCCTTTTGGTCACTACAGTATGCTTCGAAGTGACCGTTTTTAAATTTTATTTCAAGTCAAGCTTGTTAAAGGCTTTGGATCTTACGTTGTCTCCTATGATTGGGCGCTCTGTAGAGTTAAAATTTAAATCAGCACTGTCACTTAAGAAGAAATGCATGTTCTCATTATGGCTCATGACTGCTTTTCTGATTGCCACCTTTTTTCTGGGAGAATTGCAAAGTTTTCGTGTCAACCCGACAGCTCGACTGGCGAGGATGTCTTTTACTGATTTACTGACTCAAAAATATAATTTTGTCATTTTGCAATCTCAAAAATCCCATTTTCAGTACATGCTCGGAGGGATCCGTAGTAAGAGCATTCAAAACGGAAAAGGATCCCGTGCCGGTACCGGTACCGGTGTCGATACCGGGAAAAACATGGACACGTTCAGTCACCAATACATTGTAGAAAATTCAACTGCAAAAAATATCAGTAGCGCAGAAGATTTTAGGAATGTGTTTGCAACGGACAGGTCCGCTGTGCTGATTGGGAACATTGAGGATTACCACTCACAACCTCAAGTACTTGCTAAACTATTTCAGAGGAATTTTTATATCGCCAAAGAGGAGTTCTTTAAATTTCCACAAGGCTGGGAATTCCCCATGACGAATGTGGATGTTGCAGTGACTGAGTTTAAAAATCTGATGAGCACTGGAATTGTTCAGTTTTGGTACGGAGTGAGGAGACGAATATTGGATTTGTCAACAATTGAGACCAATAATCAATTATTTGAGGGGGAGCCGGAAGCATTACGGGTAGGAGATGGCGGAGCAGAGTTTGCAAAGTTGAAAACAGTTAGATTGACTGATTCTTTGATAACAGCTACATTTTACTTGTATTTGCTCGGTGTAGTCCTTGCAGTAACTGCATTTTGGTTTGAAAAAATTTATCCAAGTTTAAAAATAGGCGCCGTATATTTACAACAGCTTTGCTTCGCTGCCTTTTTGCCCTCTTGGTTTTCAGTCTTTGGCAAGCAACGTAGAAAATGAATTATGAAGTTATTACGTACTTACAGATATTTACATCTATGTGGAGTGGAGATCTCTTATGAAGATTGCAGATTGTTTTAAAGATTTATGAAAATCTGGGTTTGGGGTCGTCCATAAATTATATCATCAAAATTCCTCATTTTTAGGACCCTGCCATCAGCTTAACGATTGCATCAATGGCTATCTTTAACATGGCATGTAATCAATACCCAACTGGACCCACCGACACCGACCCTACCGATCACATCATTTATGGAATATCCCTTTGAGCCACTGCACTGGACTTGTGTGAAGGACAAAGAGAATGCGTCCCTGCAAAGAGACCAATGCCAATGCCTTCAAGGCTCAAGGGGCAATCCACTCATTGTCATTATTTCCTGCTTTAATTTATTTCTATAGAATATAATACAAGAATGTAAGTATAGGAAACTGCTTTGGTCGTCACGCATTATTGCCACATTGTTTACAACTTTATTTAAAGCGTGATGACCACATTTGACTATGTAATTACCTATACAAATAAATAATAATTTTACGAATGTCGCATGCACGCTTATATAGCTAAACCATTCAATAATATACTACTACTGCTATGCATGTGCGTGCTGTTATAAAAGTACATAATATGTGGTTAAAATTAATAAGAATTCAATACAATGTAAAATATAATGTCTGCGTAAATGTATAGCATATAATATGTGCCCTTTCAGTTTTCAATAAAAATGTTTCATTTTTCATAAATGGAATACTGAAAGACGGTATGTCCAATACGGAAGGCTCTTTCTATCGCGAAGTTACTGGGCTAAAGTTTCCATAATATTCCACCATATAGTTGAAGTGCTATTTTGCTAGCAAAAGGTGCTATTTTTATAATTTATATGAAGGGTACAATACAAATTGTTTGTAATGCTAAGATGACTGCTGAAGTTATCTCAAGCAATGGATGGATTTAGGAAAAAAAGATGACAGATGACGAGGCTTTTGTTTACAAGGGAGCTATTACATGACAGAGAATAGGCCTGTCAATTCCATTGTACTTATTAGTTAAGCTGCATGAAGGACCCGCTTTCACTTTTTCTTAGGAGTAATAACACATTTCATCCAGCAGTCCAGCTCAAACTTAAAGGCAGGCTGAATGTTTCCGCATTCAAGTAAACATATAACAGTTTATTATTGCAGGTAGAAGAAATCAATGCACTGCCAATATACCTGTCAAGAGCAAAACAATTTTGACACACGTATGTATATTATTTACCATTGTTATTCAGTGAAAAATTCAAAATATATTAAAATATTAATTATTATGCTCTATTAATTCTGTTTGTTACTTTGCATTTTTGTTTGTGTCTAACTCAAATTTCAATTTTGATGTGTATTATTGCGGGATCTGCGCAGCTTTACACGATAAATTAATAAATTGCATAAAATGATGTGAATTTTGTTAATTTAGCTTATCAATTATCATGGCTTCGCATCGCATCGTACTGATTTTAAAGGCGTCACAAGTCACAATATACCATGGGAATTATTCCAGCGATATTATAATAATTTATTATAACGTTCAAGTTATATATTTCCTGTTTAAATCTTTTTCATTTTTTATTTCCATTAAAAAAAATTTATTAAATAATTATTAATTGTTTTTGCAACTACCCGCGCGGCTATTATTTTTGTTATAATACAGGAATAAAATAAATTATGAAATGAAATCAATAATTATTTATTGATAAATGTCCCTGACCCTGTCTTATAGTCTCATACTCATAACATACATATATCAGTTTTATTAGCAGTGCATGCACGTTATTTACTGGTACCCGTACCCGTAACTGGTTTTTCCATACTCCTGCCTTGTCACTTATTTATTGCCACCAATGATGCCACTGCCACTGCCAGTGTCAGTTTCAATTTAATTTTTTAAGTTATTCCAGAAATAGCAGCAATGGCAATCAATTAGTTTCAGATTCGATTAAATTCAGATTGTTAAGATTCAGTTCAGCCAGTGTTACTCACAAATTTGTTTATGTAATATTATGCAATGGAATCTATAATCGTAAATCAACGCTTAATTTTAACGTGTACTATAACTTTCCTACTTATTACTGCGACGGCATCCGTGCCTCTGCTTCCAACGTCTCAACCAAAGGCAATATGTACCACCGAAATATGCCAGAAAGCAGGTAATTACAGTAATTTTTAACGTGGTTGTATATATATCAATACAGGCGGATAGTCGATGTCCGATGTTGACAGTAATTTATGTATAATCTAAGGTAATGTTACATTTTGTTTTTTTTTTAAATTGTGTTTGATGAAATGATTGATGGCTTATTATTTTGTTTCTAATTTTTTCCCAGCATCAATGCTCCTGAAATACATAAACTTCTCAGTAAACCCCTGTGATGACTTCTATGAATTTTCTTGCGGCCGTTGGATAGCTGAGAACCCTATTCCTTCCACTGCTTCTGTGTGGAGTGCAGATGATATTCTAAATAAAGAAGTTGATAGAATTACACAGGGTATGTCAACAGTATAATTCTGATTAATAGATGAAATCAAATTACGACTTAATCTGGGTTTTAAAAAAATATTGTTTTTGTTTTCCTTTACTCAGACATTCTGACTTCGCCGGTTCAACCATCAGATTTTAAGCCGGTGGCTCAAGCAAAACAATACTTTTCACAATGCGTCGATAGAGGTTTGACTTAAAATTTTGTGAAAATAAAATCGTACCAATTATTTTAAATTACTTAGTGATAATTAAGAATGTTTTTAAAGAAGTTCCCATTTTTGAATTTATTGAACTTAGCTTCCCTAAACAAGCACGGATTACAGCCTGTACTGGATATTTTAAACTCTTACGGTGGCTGGCCGGCAATTACTGGAGACTGGAAAGCGTCAAATTTTAATCTGACTAGGATTATTGCAGATGCAAATAGTATTTACATGAATTTTTTCATGCAAGAAAAGGAAAGGACGTATTTACTACTCAAAATTGTTGTGGCTGAAGATCTTCGAAATACGACGAAGCGGATGATTGTGGTACGAAAATGATTAGTAATCAATATCGTGATTGTAGAATCAAAATGATCTATCTCCAATTTGAGCTAGAAATATAATTGAGCTACGTCCAAAAAAACACTAAATGAAATCTGTAAAATTTTCTTAAAATGTGAAAAATAATCTATTTATATGTTTTTGAAAAGTACAATAACTAAAATTTACTTACTTTTATTTGAAAAGTGTAAAATGTTCTATTTACACGGTTTGGAAGTGTAAAATATTCTATTTACACGATTTTTAAAAGTGTAAAATATTCCATTTACATGTTTTTGAAAAGTGCAAAATATTCTTTATGCACGTTTTTCAAAAGTGTAAAAAAATATTCTTTAATATTATTTCCATACATTCAGCAGGATCATTATATTTTATTCCTTTGTAGATAGTACGTTTTGATTTCAGTTGAAAATGTATGTGGGACGTTTTGGTTTGTCACTGATAACATGTCACTGCGTTGCCTCATAGCTTTCATTTTGTGCATACAACAAAATAAATATACATTTCTTAATTTTCAAATAAGAAACTTACAAAATTATAAAAAAACAAAACATATGACTTTTTGTACCTTTAATCCTACAGCTGGACCAGCCCCATTTCTCTATCGCCCCTGCTGTGCTTCTCAACCAAGAAGATTTTCCAGATATGCTCAGTGCTTACAAAATATTGTTTCTTAAAATTGCAAAATCACTTATTAAATTGACAGGTGCAAAAAGTAACGTTCCCGACTCTCAACTGTCCAAACAATTTGATGAAATCATTGAATTTGAGGCTAGACTCGTGAATGCTTCCACCGATGAGGAACTTCGAAACGACTTCGACCGCATGTACAATCGGATACAGATTAATGAGTTGGAAGATGCAGTTAAAAATTCAAATACAACAAAGTCAACCCCTACCCATGCCCCTAAACATGGAGGTAGTACTAATCATGCAAAACTAGACTGGAAAGTATTGCTTGACACAATGTTTGCAAATTCCAATTTTGGAGTCACAATCGATCCTCAAGAGGAACTCCTCGTCAATGAGCCAGACTACATTTCAAATCTCATCGAAATTTTGGAAACAACCCCCATCCGCACAGTTGCCAACTACGTCATGTGGAGATTTGCATATGGACTCGTGGGATATACAACGGAGGAGATGCACACAAATATTTTTCAGTTTAGAAAAGTAGCTCTGGGTCTTCTGGAGGGGCATACATGGGAAACAGGCTGTGCGGCGCTCACTCCGCATCTTGGCTTTGGAATGGCCATTGGTGTCAAATATATTGAAAGAGCCTTTGATAAGGAGGCTAAACGGGATGTGGATGACATGACTGACATTTTGAAGGGAGCCTTTGGGCAACTTTTGGATGAAGCGGATTGGATGGACGACAGTACGAGGATGAAGGCCAAAGTTAAAATTAATGCGGTGACCAAGTTAATGGCTTTTCCTGACTGGTTATTTAATCAAACTAGGGTTGAGATTGAGTACGAAGGGGTACGTTTTCATAAAATAAAAAGAATTAAATAAGTAGAGCCACTACAGTCACTGCACAATTAAAAAAAAGTATGTTGCTTATTAAATATCTATTTTAACTGTTTTTTCCAGCTTAAATTGAGCAGCAATTATTTGGAAAGCGCCATTGCGCTGTCTAAGTGGTTAGCTGTAAAGAACTTGAAAACACTCCGAGAGCCAACAGATAAAGCGGCGTAAGTTAACTACTTTATAATAAATAATACAACAAATATTTAAAAGAATAAATATAAATAAGTAATTATAATAAATTATTTTTGTCGTAACAATTTTGAGTTGGCAAACTTATCCCGGAGTTGTGAATGCTCAATACATCCACGAAACGAATGCAGTTCGTAAGTCTCTGTTATTTTTAAAATTCCACATATACACATTTAATATTCAACAATAAATTATTAAATTAACTAGTGTACTGGAAAACAAAACGCACTGGTTGATTGGTAGCTGTATGTTTTTATGTATTAAATTGCAGAATTCCCTGCTGGAAATATAGCACCGCCATATTATCTACGCAATGGGCCAAAGTGATAAGACATGAAAATAAAATTTAATGAATAAAAAACATTGACGAATTTAACAACTTTTTTGAAACTGTAATGTGCTATTCAACAAACCTTAAAACTAAACTATAATATCGCCCGCTTCTGGTTTTGAACAGGTTTTTAAATTTTGGAGGAATCGGAGCAATCATAGGTCATGAACTCACTCATGCCCTGGACATTACAGGGAGTCAGTACGACGTTGAGGGGAATATACATGATTGGTGGAGTCCTTCCACACATGATAAATTTGGTGAGAAGGCAGAATGTTTTGTGGAACAATACAGTGCATTCAATACCACGGAAGGTTCTGTCCAAGGAAATTTGACTTCGTCGGAGAATATCGCGGACAATGGAGGCTTGCGGGAGGCATTCTATGCCTACAATAACTGGATCAAATTGAAGAATGACGGGATGGAAGAGCTTAGGTTGCCCGGTCTTGAAAATTTCACTCCACAACAATTGTTCTTTATTGGATACGGAATTGTAAGTGCCACTAAACTATAAGCTTGTAATTTTTTTACTATTAAACAAGTAAAATCAATACCTTTACATCGAGCGACACAGGGCCGGATAATGCGGCCAGCGCATGTAGCCCCCGCTGCGCTGCCTGAATTGTCAAAAAACATGCAAATAGAATATTTTGAATTTTCAAAAACATGCAAATAAAATATTTTACTCTATTCAAAACGAGGCAAATAAATTTTTTTGTACGTTTAAATAACATGCAAATAAAACATTTAACACTTTTCTTAACGCAAGTTGATATAACATTACACTATTCAGAATCTAGTACAAAGAACATTCTAAACTTTTCTAAAACTTGTACATTACAACAACAATTTGGTTTACCAAAGAAAATCAATTAAAAATCAAAATGGTGGTTTTTGTAGGGAAACAATGAAACAAATTGCTGCCTTAAAGCAATTCCTTCGTCCGGCCCTGGAGCCACAAATAACAAAATTTTCTAAATGTTTAAAAATTATTATTTACAGAGCTGGTGCACAAATATGACAAGTGAAGAGGTTTCAAATTATCTTCAAGGCTTCCACAGTCCTCCACAATTCCGTGTCATCGGCCCAATTCAAAATTCCCACGATTTTGGAAATATATTCAATTGCTCTACTGGAACTTATATGAACCCTCCAGTGGAAAAGAAGTGTATGTTGTGGTGAACGCTTTTGCTCCATCTAGTTCTAGGCAAGAATCTATAATAATGTATGTAGAGATCGTCCATAAATGACGTAATGCGAAGGGTCAAAGGGTGTACTATACCATACTGATGGCATCCCATGTTAAAGATAGCTATTTACGCAATGGTTAAGCTGATGACATATTTGGTAAGTTAGGATATTTAGACGACATCATTTATGGGTAACCCCTGATTAATTATACTGTGGTACTCATGACTACTCACTAACTAGTAAGATATTTTCAAATAAAACGCCTGAATTAAATCCTTTATTTTTAATTTTACCAATTCGTAATGTTAGCCACTGCCAAATACAAGAGTTTACAATAAAATTACAATACAAGACCAATAAAAAAAAATTAAAAAATAAATTATGTTTATAAAATTCCCAAGTCTATTGCTTCTCGCGTAGCCTCCTCCCATCTCCGGCAAGCCAATGGACTTCTTTCCATTCTATTAGTTAATTTCTCAGTGAATTCAATACCCATATCAGCATCCAAACTCCCATCCTCACTCCCCTTCCCTAACTGTAATGGGATGAGCATGCTCAAGATTAAATAAGAAGGTAGCACGTTTTCACTAAAGTCTTGGAAAAACTGTTCTTTTGTAAAATTTAATGGTGGGGGAAAAGTCAAAAGTTCCAAAGTGGAAATGAACTTGGCATAGTAAGTGTTGAGACACGTTTCCAAATGAACTTTACGGAACTCTGTCGTAGTGCTAGTTGAAAAGAAGTAATTCAATTCTTCATAAATATTTCCTCGGCGTGCATATTGAAAATCTATAAACTTGAGGTCCACCGGGTGCTGGTTATCCTCATTGTATATAAATAGCAAATTGTTCACCCAGACGTCACCGTGAATCAGTAAAGGAAAATATTTGGAATCCGTATTGAGAGTTGTGCTTGTAATAGTTGCATATGCAGAGTTAATGACACTGTCATTTTCCCCAGTCATTTTCGACACTAGTGCTTCCTTATCACTGGCTGTACAGTGAGTGTCCATTAACTTGACCCCGTTCTTATACGCATTGAACAGAAATCCCTCCAACTCGCTTTTGAGCCCTGCCCCAGCTTCACTATCAATTTCCATCGGGGCTGCCCAGAATCTTTTTTGGTAAACTTTGTAGGTGTCCATTTGTTCGAAAACTTTCCCGTTCTCCTCGTTGGTTCTCAGGAACTTTAAATAAAAGTAACTGATCGCGTGGAACTGAGCCAAATGTTGAAGGACGAGTAAAGTTTCCATTAAATTAAGACCAACTGTTTTGTCTGCCATTCTGAAATTTTGTGGTCGTAGATCCTCGACACAAATAAAGTCATTTTCGTCATCGTTAAATCCAGCAAAATATTTTGGAATCGGTAATAATTGAAGGTGCGCAGATATTTCTTCCAACTTGGAACTATTACCCTGGTGCTTATTGCATATTTGCTCGAGATGGGATTTCACAAGGGAAGCTACATTCGGAGCGAATTCCTTGTAGAAAATGTTTTCTCGCAGGAATAACTGATCCCTCACAACGAATTCCTTGATTGACTCCTCATCTGAGAATTTTTTATAGACAAGATGGATGGTTTTCAAAGATGCCGTTTCCACTGTAATTCGGAGTAATTCACTACAGTTTTTGTCGTCAGGGTTGCAGCCCTTCCCCACTGTGAATGAGCTGATGGGCTCGTGCACTAAATTTTCAATTTCCTGGGTTGTAAACTCCATAGCAGAATTTAAGTATAGAAGCACTTTTAATTCACTTTATAATTTTAATTTATACTAGCATTTCTTTTTAAAAGTCTGCTCGTGTTGAAAGTTGCGATGTGGAATGAAACAGGCGTCGTTCTGTACTGTCGCTTATTAGACTTTGTATTTTGTGAGTATGAAGCTAGTATTAGTCATATGGCTCTAACTAGTAAGTAAGTATTCATCGTAGTTTATGTAACATGTAGGCATATTTCAATTATACGCTGTATTTTTCCGAACCACGTCTGGTTTTCCAATGTACAGTTCTACTTAAGAATTCTTGATCAACAACAACACTGACTTTATGTACCTGAATCTGTTTGTGAAAATAACCTCAGTAAAAAGTATTGAGATTGTGGTATGTATAATGTTATAATGCACAAACTGAAGCACAGGTGCAGTTAAAAGTAATATTTATCCGTATGGAGCATGCAAAAGCACTTGTTCAATGACCGCTGAATAAAGTAATAGTTGTACCTACGTACCTACCTAGGTAGATACATAATTATATGTGAAGAAAATGTTCGCCTAGTAACTTCTTAACCATGCAATCCAATGCTAAAAAACGTAGACTTGTAAAAACGTTAGATTTACAATGTATCTAATACTGTGTAGTCTATTTATAACGGATCTATTCAATCTCGTGTTACATAATATTATGCTTTGTATTGTAATGAGCCGATATACGATACCGACAGACAAAACCGCATAGCTACATGTAATTGTACTAATTATTATGCTATACAGGGGAGTAAAGAATTTGTTTTGTTGAATGTATAGTTATAGTAGATCTACAGATACATACCGTATTTTCTGTGATAGTAAATAGGCCTGAAATAGTGGACGGTCCGATGTCCGATCTGGAAGGTCGAGTAGATGATATAGAGGCTGTTCTTTGATAAGTGCTGGCCAACTTTAGTAAGTGCTGGCCAGTTTGACTTTAGTAAGTGCTGGCCAGATTGACAAACCAAAGATTCAAAGAAACCCCGATATAGAATAGTAGACGGGTCTGTTTACAGAGCCGGACGAAGAAATTGCTTTTAGGCAGCTTTTAATTGTTTCCATACAGAAACCACCATTTTGGTTTTATTAAAGGGTTTCTTTGGTAAACCAAAATGTTTTATTTACATGTTTTTTTGAAAAGTGATAAATGTTTATTTGCATGTTTTTTTGAAAAGTGATGTTTTATTTGCATGTTTATGAAATGTGCAAAAAAATTTGTTTGGATGTTTTTAAAATGTGCAAAAAAAAATTTATTTGTATGTTTTTGAAAATTCAAAATGTTCTATTTACATAATTTTGAAAAATGCAAAATGTTCCTTTTACATGTTTATAAAAATTCAGGCAGCGCTCATGCTTGAGCTGACAGCATTAATTGGTCCTGCTGTTTAACACACTATTATATGGCAGTGGACGGGCCTGTAATAAATTTTAGTCGTGTCTGGGAGTTCGGAATTTGAATAGTAGACGGACTCCAACTGTTACACGAAATACGGTAAGAAGAATATATAATAATTATGAACATAATCCCTAGTACTTAACCACTTCTACTGAAAGCTAATGCTCAAAATAACGTAAGAATTTAATTCTCTTTTAAATTTTGAATCGATATGCGATATCAGAAAACAAAATGTTGTACTCGATGAATATTTAATTAGTACGCAAAAACCCTAAACTCTTCTATGCTTTATAAATTAATCAAAAGTTAGATTTCCGCTCAGGGACTCAGGATTATATTTTAAATTATTGATAAGCACATGTAGGATATGTTATTATTTTCAAGGTGTCAGCTAAAAACCTCAATAGATTTGCAATCAGTATTTTAATAACATCAAAGGAACGCTCGTTCAAATTATGTATTTTCAAATTATTAATCGAACTGCCAAAAAATATATGCGGTTGCATCGTATGTTACATTACACACTACACAGTGAATTATATATCAAGTCTACTCATGCAAGAGCATGCCAATGATGTTAACTTGTATTTTGTTAATGTTTAGAATTCTCGCAGTAATTTGGGCTTTAAATAAGAAATTCTTAAATCAACAGTAATTCTGCTTTATTTTAGTGTAAATAAGTATTCTACTTTGGATATGAAAGTGATAGAAACATTCACAAAATTACAATCACATTTTTAAAATTACGCTTTATACGTATACTTTATAGCTATAATTATAAGAGGGAATAACCACGCCATTGTTGTCAGATATGTACATATATGAAAGGTAGCTATACATTTTATATCACTGAACAAAGAATCAGCTTTTACATCCAATGTTTTAGTTCCATGTATTTACGTGTCCAATCAGGCTCCATGAACGATAAGATAGAAAATACTGGAGTTCAAGTACTACCTCAAAAGTTTGTGGAAGTAAATAATAATTCCTTCGTCGTATTTTAATATCCCTGTACAATATTTTACATTACAGATTACAGACCGACTCAATCAATATGATTGAGAAAACTAATCTACCGTATATCTTGTAATAGTAAGCCCCACGTACTACTCAAATTTGGACCTCTCAGACCCGCGTAGTATTCCACGTACTGCCATTTAATAGTGTGTTAAATCGTAAGTTTTAGTGTGATTTATTCTAATTATGGAAAACTGCACTTTTCATAAAATCGTATGCAATAATTATTTAGGCACATTGCAATTCTGACAAAACAAGCATTAAATAAAAATACTACTTTCTATTTATGACTGTAATTATCCAACGGGGTATAAAAATATTTTATTTGTAAAAAATAAACTTTTGAATATCTCTGATACGCTGAAGAATTTTACTAACAATAAGTACACGTACCTGCACGTATATAAACTAAATAATACATAAATTGAAAATTGTGTTCAAAATTTATGTGTGAATATAGAAAAGCATAATATATTATTTACAAGTATGAATATCCACTTTTACAATCATTAACTAAATTCACGTTGGTACAACCCAAGGTTTTCCCAAAACCTCCTTCGGTCATCCAAGTAGTTAAAGAACACTTTAGGAGTAAGATCCAATTGCTGCCATTGACTATTAGATCGACCTCTGGAAGGCATCCAGTTCTGTAGCCTGGGAGAAACGGGTACTCTGCCAAATATAAAGGAATATCCACACAACATGTTAGTCAAAGGCACCCGAAATAAATCATTAAAAATACTGCTACCTAAGGTATGGAACAGTGAACGCTGAGGATAAATTCGAATCAGAACTCACCCAGTTTTTGCAAAAGAGGTCCAAAGTGAAACCATATTTTTTGAAAATTCATACTGTTCGGTTCCGGGTCTAAAATCCGTGGAATTATTATTGTCGTTGTCGTTAAAGAGATATTGAGTATCATCAGTATGTGTAGTGGCTGTACAAAAAAATAAATACGGTTTCAAAAATAATTGCCTGGTTTATAAGATTGTAAAATAATTTCAAGTAAACAGCACTTGAGTACATACAGCAGATGATTTTAGTTTTGAATAGAAACCAACTAACCTGGAATTTGATATCCAAATTTAGATGCCAGCGTACTTCCCCCCTTATAAGTTAATACGTAGGGGAACACGGGAGCAAATTTTGAATGAAATTCAGCATCTTCAAAAACTCCTTGAACAACAAACCGATCTGAGAAAAGATTTGTTAAGTTCTCTCTCGTTTCCTGTCCAATCCTTTGGTCACCAAAATAGAACTGCTTGATTTTAATCGTTAAAAGACCCATCTCTTCATTTCTAAGTTTCAGCTGATTATAGTTAAGAAATGTTGGGGCAGCAATTGGAAATCCTTCTCTCGCAATAGTTGTAAGGTCGGGGTCCGACAAAATTCCTACACAAAATTAAGGAATATTTCTTTATAGTTATATTTACTAGTGACTTTTCGCTGGAAAATTCAGCATCTCAGCAGTATTCAGTATTGTATTTTAATATGAAGTTTCTACTACATGTGAAAATGATTGATTAATTAAAATTCTATTACCTCCAGTAAAGAGCCCGATTCCTTCATCTTGAGTGAATCCAGTTATGAGAGGAACCCGGTTAAAATCTCCAGTCATGAGACGAACGGCCGGATTCTTTGTTTGGAATGGATTCACTGCCGTTTCTAATTCAATTACTGGAGCGAATGGGATTAGCTAAAGTGTAATGAATTTAAAATTCATTTTTAATGTAAATATTTTCCAAGTCGTCAATAAATAATTACAAATAAATATTACGCTAAATATTACAATAAAATTATTAATATATTGAATTTTGAGCAACGTACTAAGCTTCGATTTGTAGCCTGTGACTGCTTAATGATGATTTCTTTAAAATCCTTTGATACTAAACATTCCTTTAATGCTGTTGTTGTTGTGTTCACTGAACAATTTAATCCTCCCGCTAGAGTTCTTGAAAATAAGGCCGGATTTCGTGAAATACTCCATGGGTTCAATGCGCTAAAAAAACAAGTTGTAGGATATTATTTGCTACCCGGGTATTTCCTACTACTACTACCTGCTACCAAAACTATTTAAGATAGGACATTTGCTACCAAAGCACAAAATAGTTAAAGGATCAAACATAGGTAGGGTCATTGGGTCTGCTTGGATACTGATGACATCCCATGTTAAAGATATCCATGCACGCAAATGATTAATCTGATGACGGAGGGATCATAGGGTTCTAGAAATGGGGACTTTTCGATGACATCATTTACGGACGATCCCTAATAAACTAAACCCTAATAAACTTAGTCACATTGGGCACCCTCACAAACTTTAATTACCTTCCAGACTCAGCGATTGCACGGTGAAATAGTCCTAAAATATTAACAATAAAAAATAATATTAGACATTTGCATAATAACGAGGCCAATATTTACGAGTCAAACACGAGGGCAAAAAACGTAAATCAAAATTTAAAAAAAAATGCTTATGCATAACCCTTAGCCATAGGTGAGGCAATCAAGTGCGATACCGACGATCCTCCAGCTGAAATTCCCATAATAGTCACGAGATTAGGATCCCCTCTGAAGAAGCTTATATAGTCTCTCGTCCATTGCAGTGCTAAAACTTGATCTTTAAGTCCCAAGTTTCCTGGGATCAGTCCATCCTCTGTCGTCAAAAATCCTGGGAAAAATTTTCATCAAAAATATTGTACTATTTTACGATCTTTTTGAACTTTATTTTTTGCGCAGTTATATTTATAGACCATATTATGACCATACCAAACGCTCCAATACGGTAGTTTATAGACACAAACACGATGCATTCATCCATCAAATATCTGGTTCCAAAAGATGAGCCAGTTCCCATAAAGTACGCTCCGCCGTGAATATTGAATATGACGGGGAGTTTCCCGGATGGAGTTTCATCCAAGCATCGCTTTAAACGTGATAATTTATAATTGTTTTACACAATAACAGTATTCTCATAATTTCATACATATCAACAAAAAAAACTTAATTTTAGCATTTAGCCCACAGTATAACACGTATATAATTGAAATGTGTAATTTTTCTGTAAGACTAAAGTTGCACTTAGTTAGTAGCAAAGAACATAGGTATAAATTATACATTACCTCTGGGTGAGGTTGGTAAACATCAAGAAAGAGGCAATCTTCCTCTCCCACAACTTCAGACGGACCAACACTTTGTGGACACATTGAGCCACTTTTTTGGGCTGGTCGAATACTGCCCCAAGGTTTAACGGGAATGGAAGGCTATATTAATAACCGGTGCAAAACAGACAATACAAATTAAATAAACAACCTTTTCGTAAATAACCTTTTTTTAAATGGGCTTTAAAAAACGTTGTAATAATTACTTCAAACCGCTTAGGTGGTTCTGCATACGGAATTCCCTTAAAGCCGTAATACCATTTGCCAGACCGAGACTGAAGAGCCACTCCTAGTAGTAGCCCCAACGGCATCGAAACAAAAGGAATAATAATGTTGGGGTCATCTGTTTTTCTACCCAAGAGAACACTGGCGTTTTTTGGGAGAAAATTCTCTATACTCGGGGTCTTTCCATGCCCTGTTGCAAGCTTCATTAAATCTGACGGAATTTTTTAAAAAAATTGGCATTACATTAGCGGTTTTAGTTGTGTCACTTTACTTTAAATATTTTAATACAAATAAAATTCACAAATCAAATAATTTAAATAAAAAGTATTATTAAATTACCTGTGTGTTGTCCAAATGATTGCATTCCAGCTGGAGACATCCCCGCTAAATGATTTTGAAGCTGAGCTAAGTGAGCTGCCTGCCCTGCGTCTCCTGGGATCATTGACTTTGGCACTGAAGTTGGTGCGGAAGTTGGGGCTGGAGTTAAATTTGGAATTGGCCGTGAAGTTGTTGTTGGAAATAACCCATACAGATACTGCTCATGAGCTGGATGAATTTCACTTCCACCGGCACCAGGAAATGGAACTGGCATTGACACTGAAGTTGGCAGTGCTGGTACAGGCATTGGGGCAGGTACCATCTGACCATGTTGTGGCTGATACGGAGGAATTACATGACCTGTGTCATATGTAAATACTTTGGGTTGGTCACCATTATTGTATTGCTGTTGATTGACGTACAGGGTTTGTGCTCTTAGCGGAACCGCCGGTGCCGGTGCTCCCATAGGAGCATAGTGGGTCTGTGTCGCTGGTATTTTAGGAGGATGTTCTTGTTCGTGCGCTGGTTCTGGTTCTGGCTCATAACTGTCGTACTCAATGTCCGGAGTTTGTACATAATTTGCGCCGTCAATCAACATTGGACGCCAATCTTCCGGTAACACATCTGGATTAAATTGCTCATCGAACGAAGAAGAATCATCGTGGCCCACGTGTTGTTGGTACACTGATGGATGATGCTGGTAGTAGTACTGCACTGACGGACGAAATGGGATATCCACGTTATTATACTGGTACTGTTGCCCATTGGATACACTCATAAATGTCGCAACCACGAGTGCAGAAAGCGCTAGTTGGCAACGCCATCGAAAATTCGCCACATGTAACTGTAAAAAATTATTATTGTTATGCTCTTGGTAAATAATTTAACTAAAAGTAAGTTCAAATATGATATAAGTTCCCTTATAAGTAATTTAACTATCAAGGAATGGTCAACTTTTAGCTTAAGTTTAGCTTAAGATCACAAAACTTCAAATTTTATGAAAATCGGGTAAAAATTGTAAAAGCTACCAAGCAAAAATCAAAAATTCATTTTTTTAACGTAATTAACATATATATGAATTCGGAATTAATTCTTAATTCGAATTTAACACGAATTAGGGGGTTATAGATAGAGATATTTTAACAAAACCGAAGTAAATTATTATGCTACGTAATAATTAGAGTTTGAAAAAAAGAGTTTGAAAAAAGTTTCAACGTTGAAATAATGCAAATAAAAGTTTGTAGATGTTTGGATTTTTTAAGTGTAACTGCCCCAATCAGAGGTAATTTGTGCGAGGTAATTGTAATTAAAATTAATTGACTAAATCATCATATATAAATATACGTACAAATTAATAAAATTAGAAAAAACTGGACTTACCTTAGTCATTTTGATTAGTCCCAGATGTCCAAATTAAATCACTGTATATTGATATTTGGATCAGTATGAAACAAAGAGACCTTAACAAATCAATAACTGTGTAATTATTCCCCACTGAACAATCTCACTCACTCACCATCAGCCCCGAGTCCCGATAGCAATCTTTCCTGAACAGTTGACGACTGATTGAATAATTCTGACAGAAAATAGTTTTATGGAACTCTGTGTCTGGGGCAGTGGTAGCAAGGTCGAAGTTTTGTAAAGAGAAAGCGTCCCTCCTTAGGCCAATGCCAACGGCTTCAAGGGACAATCCCTAATTCATTGCCACTTGCCACTTCCTGCTTTTATTTCCGTAGTAGGTAGAAAATAATACTGGATCAGGACAGACATAAAGAGTAAATATAGCAATGTGTTTTGGTCGTCTTGCACTGTCACACTGTTTACAACTTTGAAGTGGGATGTCAACATCGGACTGGAACTGGAATTACCTACAAATAAATAATAATATTCCATAAATGTCATGCACACCTTTAGCTAAGCTATTTATTATAGAGAATCCCATGTACTGCTACTACTATGTGCGTGCTACTACATTAGTACTTGGTTTTAGTATTATTGTAAATTCATTAAAATGCAAAAATAATGCCTACACATACAAAAATACAAAGCTTTATAGGGCAGTTCTATAGGGAAGTTTCAATTAAAATGTTTATAAAATTCTACTATATATAGGGGTAGCGCAAGGTGTTGTTTTTATAGTTTATACAAAAGGTTCAAATTATTTGTACGGGAAGAGGGAGGATTTGGAGTTAGTTGAAGCGCAGTTAAAACTTCTCAAGATTTAGGAAAAAAGATGAAATATGACAAGACCTTTGTTTCCAAGGGTTATTACATGACTGAGAATAGGCCTGTCAATTCCATTGAATGTCTGTAATTGTATTGACATAAGCTGCACCTTGAAGGATCCGCTTTCTCTTTTTCTTATATCTGTATGAGCACCACATTTTATCCAGCACAGTGTTATACCTATACCCTTTTCAAAATTCACATCATCCAGGTGAGCATAATTTATTATTGCAGGTACAAGAAATCTACGGGGCCAAGTGCATAACAATTTTCAATGCAAAGGGCACACGTTTATTATGTATCAGAATACAGTACTAAAATCAAAACATATTATTATGTTCCGTTAATCCTATTTGTTACTTTGTAATGGTATTTAACTCCATGTAGGTATGAGTATAATTGCAGGAACTGTCCAACTAAACACTATACTTATATTAAATTGCATGTAGCTTCTATTAACTCGTTATCATTGCCCCTTGTCGCAATCACACTGATTTTGTGGGTGTTAAAATACACCATATGGGAATTATACGCGCGATATTGTTCGTTTACAAAGTTCTTTTTAGCTTTCTGTTTATGCATTTTTGACTAGTTAGTTTCATTTTTAACTATTGCTTTATTACTACAATTTGTAAAATTCGACCGGGTTAAGCTTAAAGTAATAATTATTACTATCATCAGTTTTGGTAGCATATTGCGGGTACCTGTTTTGATGGGTTTGTCCATATATTGCCTTATCACTCACATGGGAACCTACCCTGCTTGAACACATGGATTCAAATGAATTGCATCATAACGTCTTCTACTGTGACTAGTAACTACTGCTAGTATAGT